>JAATLQ010004129.1:0-18669 GCA_013421005.1 Heliconius erato x Heliconius himera | reverse complement strand
GTACTAACACTGTCTTATGTAGATTATGTATATATTGATGTTTTGTCTTTTTTTTTAGGTGAAGGCAATTTCTAACAGGATTCTTTTTTTTTACTTGCATTCTCCTATTGTGTGATTATCTCTTTTTTTTACCGTACAACCTCCTACGTGTCTTCTCCATACAACGTGACATTGGCGAAGTGATATGTGCTCAACTGGCACGCTCGAAACGCCATAATTAAAGAACCTAACCTAACCTACATGTGAATCTGTATGTGGGCCTATTATGCGTAATATTTTTTATGATATCGAAATAGATTTTTCTTATAAAATATCTTTAGTTTTATATATTTAAATTTTAAGGTTAAACAATTTTGACCTTATTTTGCTTTTTATCAATTTAATATCCGACCGGGGTTGCTCTACGGAAAGTAAGGCCCCGCTTCTTAACTTGCGGCGAATACAGCGTGAAACTAAAAAGACGAACACTTAAAAATCTACAAGTCGATATAGCCAGAGAGACTGTCAAGTGTACATCGGTCCATATGTAACTGCTCTGCACTAAGCATTGTTCTAAATACTATAAGCCACATGCATTTTGCAGATACTAGTATTGTTTTTATTATATATTCTCATATAATTTACTGATGTGCGGTGTGTAAAAGATATAGATGTATTATATATTTAATAAGTGAGGCCAGTGGTGGCGCAGTGGCACGAGGTGTGACTGTAAAACCGACTGGTTGTGGGTTCGATCCCCACTCGAGGAGATGAAATATTTACTTAAATTTATATTTCCATTTTCTTCGCTCTGGTGTCGAGGTTAAGCGCGGCGTTGAGTTCTGCCACTCAACACGCAATGCCTCCAGAAATCGGCAGAAAGTGGGGAATGGAGTGTCTTAACACTAGGTTCCCTCTGCCTACCCTGCTGTGTGCGGGATACAGCGTGAAGCTGATTTAATTTTTTTTTTTTTAATATAATATGAGAAATTTTTGAAATTAATATTTTTAGTCATATAATTAGTTTAGGCAAGCGTAGTGTAGGACGCCCTGCTGCACGATGGGCAGACGATTTAAAGAAGGTGGCTGGCATCGGATGGGTGCGAGAAGCTCAAGACCGGGATGGTTGGCGCTCGATGAGGGAGGCCTACGTCCAGCAGTGGACGACGATAGGCTGATCATTAATTAGTTTAGGGGCCAGAGGCTGAGATTTGGTTTTTTGTGAAATCTAATACGGGGTCAATAATAATAATAAAAAATTTAAAAATCCAACTGCATAAATATTAAAAAGAAAATAATAAACCCATAGTCGGCCTTGAGGTTGACTTAACCTAGTGTTAAGACATTCCATCCCCTTCTTTTTGTAGAATCGTCAAAACAAACATGAAAATGAAAACATGAAATATATCACTCCAACAACTGGGAATAGAATCCGCAACTGTCACACACGACACGACATACGACTGGCTCTGGTGTTATTCCACTTAGGAATAAAGCGCACTTCCGAATCCCGCAGAATTCGAATTAGTAGAATTTGAAAATGCTGTGATTAACGACCAACGCGAATAATCTTATTTTCGTCGACGCCATAATTCTTCATTTAATACGTGCACGCGTGATTTATACTCGCTTAGTAAGTGATAAAACCTAGAGCGGAAACCATTTTGAGGGTATTTTAATATTCACAAAGAATGCTAATATTACAATTTCTATGATATGTAGATGAATACCAAAATGTTCATTATATTTACTTTCATTTATATGTTATTTACGTTTATGTCGTTTATATGTAATTTAATTATAATCATTTCGCCGAGTAGCGAACTAAGTTCGAACCTGACCCTCCATTTATTGATATTTCTAGTTCCACTACACAACGATGACAATGGCTTCTGGTAAGAATACAGTTGAGCGCGGCGTTGAGTTACCTTTTGAACGCGGAATATCTCAGAATTTCAGCGGAAAATGGGGTATATAATGCCTTAACACTTTCATTTAAATATTTTAAGCGCTAATTAAATTGGACTTATACATTCACTGGCCTAGAGATTTCAGTGTAATTTCACCAAAGTACAAAAAACATACTTTCTAAACTCAATACAAACTAGCCAAATCCCTCTGACCCTATAGTTATAGTTAGTCAGCTATAGTTTATAAATTAAATTTTATTCCACCATTTGCTTTTACAGTTTAGCAAAAAAAAAAGAATATATGAAAGGATTAATGAGCACTGGCTCATGCACTGTTTTATTGAAAACGCAACGTTTCTGTTTCCGTCATCTCCATTAAACGTGAATTTGACGCTTTTAAATGTTTTGTGAAAACGTAGTGTGAATTACGGCCTCGAAACCACTTTATCACCTCTTTATTTTATTCTGAACAATATAACAAAAAAATATCTTCGAATCTTGCGAGTACGTGCGCGTTTACTTTAAACAATAACAGAGGATTCATACTATAGTGTCGGTAATGGTTCGGTTCTGTGTTCGATTTCATATTATTTTTATTAGCTTCACGCTGTATCCTGCCTGTCGCAAGGTATGCAGAGGGAGCTTAGTGTTAAGACATCCGTTCTTTATTTTCCATCGAAAATTCGAGGCATTGCGCGTTGAGTGGCGGAAATCAATGGCGCGCTTTCCCTTTACACCAGAGAGATGAAATGAACTTTACGCTGCTAGCTTCACGCTGTATCCATAGCGGGGTAGTCAGAGACAACACAGCGCCAAACGCTACGATCTCTACATACCTCTTTCGCCTCGTCCACTGTCGTCAACCTCTTCATACATGCCCTTCGGGGGGTCCTCATGCTTTTTTTCATTTCTTTCATATACCAGAACCTTTGTCTTATTTGCATTCAGGCTTAGACCATTATTTTCACACTCTTCTTTCAGAGTGAGGACTAATGCCTGCTCCTCACATTCTGATGATGCAATGATGAATGATGATCACTCTCATGTCACTTTGTTTCCCTCCTTGGAGAAAGAGGAAGATGAAATGAAAATATTATATTAAATATTTCATTTTGTCAAGTGGAGTGAAAATCAAAACTACAACCTCTCGCGTCTATAGTCAAACGTTTGTTGTGCCTCTGCGCCACGATGGGCCTCATCTTATATTTATGTATGAAAATTATTATTTATGTGCGTCATTGAAAAGGGGTTTGACCGGGACAGTAGTGTGAATGCTCTCATTGTTTCCCATATCATAAAATATTAACAGTCTGAAATCGGACCAAGAACGAACTGTGACTGGCATTATAGTGGGATTTCACTCTAAGACGTAAAAATCGGTTTTTACCGTCCACGTCTTAGTTCTATGGAAAGAAGCAAGATTTTTTTCTTTTTTACCATTCTTTGATTAATTATTCTCTCCAAACATGAAAGGTATGTTATATATCTTTAATATGTTATCTTTCTTTGGTATGGTTGGACAAGGAGTAAGATCCAAATAGTCAGTCAGTAATATTCAAAATAGATAAAAGAAAAATCATTACAAAAAAGTGATCACGTCGTCTTTCTTAGAAAAAGGTAGAACAAATATAAACAAAAACTATATTTTTTTTAATAATTAAACAGTATAAGCTAGAAATGAAAGAGATTCATTTAAATTCCTAATCAAACCAATTAGAATAGAATTAACTTTCACAAACATTAATCAGATGTCACAAACCATTTTGTGTACATCGAAATTATATTCACATTTTTTGTCGAAACGTAGCAGATTTAAAAAGCCGAGCTCGCGGTTTCCCTTTGAATGAATTAAACTGTTCTGTAAAAATTTAACGCTTCAGTTAGTGTAAATAAACGTTGAAATCCCTTCAGAGACACCCTTTGTGAATCTCTACCATATTTTTAGTTTTCAAAATAAATTGATTATTTACAATATTCATTGAATATTGGGTTCAGTCGTGGCGCAGGGCACAAGTGAGTGACTGTTAACGCGACTAGTTGTGGGTTCGATCTTCACTGGGGAAATTAAAATGTTTATTTAAATGTATATTTTCATTTCTTCGCTCTGGTGTCAAGGCAAAGCGCGGCGTTGAGTACTACCACGCATCACGTAATTCCTCCGGAATTCGGCGGAAATTGAGAAATGGAGTGTTTAATCATAGGTTCCCTCTGCCTAACCTACTGATTTAATTGAATATTTTTTCGTAAATTAATGACGATAAAATTGGTTAAAATTTGGGTTCATGTCAACCGCGGATCCACGTTGAGGTAAACAATTATTTAACTATAAGTTTTTCAACCTTCTATTTAAAAAAATAATCATAGCATTAGGTTTCGTTTCCCAAAATTATTAAATCGATGGAAAACAGATGTATGGCAATAGTACTTTTCATTAGAGATTCTTCATAAAAATATTTAAAATATTTTTTCTTTTAGCTTCACGCTATATCCCACATATAAAAAGCAGGCAAAGAAAACCTAATGTAAAGACACTCCGTTTCTCATTTTCATTGTCTTGTTATTAGAGCTGAGAAATGAAATTATTAAATATTTTATTTCCCCAAATGGGAATCATAGCTACAACCGTCGAGCTTATAATCACACGTGTTGCCCTCCCAATAATGGATAATGGCAATTATTATGATTTATCATATTTTATTCTTACAAAAGCGCGGCATTGAGCTAAGCCACTCAACATGTAATGCCTCCAGAATTCGACGGAAAGTGGAAAACGGAGAGTCTTAACACTAGATTCCCTCTGCCTACCTTGCTGTCTGATTTGATTAGATTTAATTTTATATTGTCTGAATGACAAAAAATGGTAAGGAACCTTATTGATATTTTTATTAGAAACGAAAATAGAAATGAAAATCACTCTACATTTTCTTTTTTTTTCTCCACTACAGCTAAAAATGTATTACACTATAAAATGTCAGAAACCGCCTATCATAAACAAAACTAAAACTGCAAAGTAAAAGCGATGTTGGACATTATTTCGTAGCGTCCGTCTACTTGCGCGTCGTTTGTATTCGGCAATTCTTATGTAAATTTTATATTGCAGTTATTTTCATTATAATAATTCATATTCTAATTTTACTTTGTCCCGCTGATGTTGTATGTATCTGGTGTGTTTTAGTTTTATTGTTTTCTTTTTAAATTTTATACAGGATGGAAATATCAGTGCTACTTTTACGGAAAGAGCATATACAGTAAAATATTTTAAAGCCATACCTAAAGAAATTAATCAAGATACCTCAACAGTTTAGACGTAGGATATTTTTCACTTCACGATGTTTATCCATACCTGTATTTCGTGTGACGCAGTTACGCATAGATACCAATAACGTAAACACATACTACTGCAAAAATACTACTAAAGGTTAATCTTAAAAGGTTACTTTGAACTTTGCTGCCAATACCTACGATTCAATTTCGGAATGGAGCGTATGCGGCGGTTTCCCTTTGACAGTTTTATGTGTGCGTGCGTCGTTCTTGACAAACGACGTTTTATATACAATAATTTTATTATTTAGTTTGTTTGGAAAAAAAAAACTTTTTCATTTATGGAGATTTTTTTAAATATTGTATTAGGCTTTTATAGAGTAGTTAAAACTGTGATTTAATTTAAAGTGGTGCTGACACTTCCACCCTGTATATCTAAGTTGTTTTTTTTTTATTTTAGTAGTATTAAATAATAGATAAAGGTGAGGCCAGTCATGGCGTAGCGGCACAAAGTGTGATTGTAAACGCGATTGGTAGTAAGCTTGATCCCCACTCGAAAAAATGAAAAAAAAATATTTAAATGTATATTTTTATTTCTTTTCCCTAGTGTCGTGGCAAAGTGCGGTGTTGACTGCCGCCGCTCAACTTGCAACACATCTAGGATTCACCGGAAAGTGGGGAACGGAGTGTCTTAACACTAGGTTCCATCTGCCTACTCTGCTGTGTGATGGATACAACATGAATCTAAAAAAGTTTCAGACTTATCTATAGAAGATGCACAATGAATTGTGCATCTTTTATAGATAAGTCTGAAACTTTTTTATATTTACCTAATATATTAGACTAGCGGCCTACTCGCGGTTTCGCTCGCATATCACCTATAATATTTTAATTATGCTGCATTTGCCAGCAGATTGATACTATTCAATCATGAATACTAACGTAGCTGTAATACCGCCGTAATAGGCCGTCATCGCCGGCAAGGTCGTCGCGGGACTAGAGCCTAGAAATATTTAATATTTTATAATATTCTTTATTGCACTAAAATACATAAGAAAAACAAAACATTAGAAAACATTTGGTTCAGAACAACAGAAAAGATGGACTTATATATAAGAGATCTCTTTCAGCCAACTGGTAGAAGTGGATGAATGACAATCAGCAAATTCATTTATTTGCTCTAGTGTAGAGTGTCGAGGCAAAAGCGTGGTGATGAGTTCCGCTACTATTACATTTTACTTAAATTATTTTCAGCTAACAAATGTATATAAAAATGTGAAGCGGAGTAGCTCACTTGTGTAAATTGGATGACAGTTGCATATAAAAAGCAAGAGGCTACTTATTATTATCTTAAACCATGTGTGAACATTAAATGTGTATAAAATGTATGTTTTTTATTTGATTTCTTTTACCTTAAATAAAATAAAAAATCAGCTTCACGCTTTATTTCGAATATAGCACGGTAGGTAGAGAGCATTGAAAGAGTATTGGAACATTCTGTTCCTCACTTTCCGCCGAATTTTCGAGTCATAGCTTATTGAGTTGAAAAATAAACGAAATGAATGAAGAAGAAACTTAATAATATAAAAAAAGGGGAGAGATGTGAGTGACTTTTTTTTACTCTATTTTAAATAACGTTAATATTACATGCAATGTTGCAATAAAATTGGGATTAAAGTAAAATTATTTTTAACTTCTACACGTGTGTGGTACCTCATTAGCGAGAGTAAACGTGAATATATATTTATTTGACATAAAAATATTTCCAGTGGAATATTTATATACCTAGGTATATTTTAATAAGTTTCTTGTTGTATAAAAAAAAATAAAATAAGACAAAATGTTAACAAGAAAAACATATGATATCTCTAATACTACCTTAATATTGTTGGTTTTTTGATTTTCGGTGGACGGATGGTACTGTGGAACTCATTAAAGGACACCATGAATAGTGGATAGTACCCACAAAAATACAGCGGAAACCCTCTCTACCAAAATGAAACGCCGCAGGATCGCTCGTAAATACTAACCCCTCGTTCACACGGGAGACAAAAAGTAGCGGCGTGAAAAACCCGGCGAAAGAGATTTTATATCGCGTACAATTTGCCTGTTCATACGAGCGATTTTAAATCACTTTTTATCCGTCTTCCACGGCAGTAAGACGTGGAAATGATTAAAGCAAAAGTACTAGCAGTATCGATTTTTTAAATAAATAAATTTGTTTCACGCTCTATCTCATAGACAGTAGGGTAGGCAGAGGGAACTTAGTGTTAAGACACTCCATTCCTCACTTTCCGCCAAATTCTGGAGGCATTGCGTGAGTGGCGGAACTTAACGCCGCTCTTTGCTTCGACACCAGAGCAAAGAATTAACAATATAAATGTAAATATTTGATTTCCCCGAGTGGGGATTAAACCCGTAACCGTCGCGTTATGGTCAATCGGACGGCCTCATTTTCCAAGAAAATTTTTAGGTATAAATTATATGTTGAAAAATACAAAAAAAATTAATTCATAGTTCATTTGTTAGTAACTAATTTTTGTATCGTTCAACTTTGTGATGTCAGTATTTTATTAATAAATTAATTAATTAATCAGCTTCACGCTGCATTCCGCACACAGTAGGGTAGGCAGATGGAACCTGGACAGGCAGGTGGTAAGACACTCCGTTCCCCACTTTCTGCCAAATTTTGGAGGATTTGCATGTTGAGTGGCGGAACTCAACGCCGTTCTTTGCCTCGACACCAGAGCGAAGGAATGGAAATATAAACTTAAATAAATATTTCATTTCCTCGAGTGGGAATCGAACCCACAACCGCTGCGTTACAGTCACAACTTTGTGCCCGTATAGTATTTTATCGATAATAATTAATAATAATATATATTAATTGTAAATTTAATGTAATTACAATTTTATTTTAGAAATAAAGATTTTATATTATAATAAAAAAATATCATCAAGCTTCACGCTGTATCCGGCACACAGCAGGGTAGGCAGAGGGAACCTAGTGTTAAGACACACCGTTTCCCACTTTCTGCCGAATTCTGGAGGCATTGCGTGTTGAGTGGCAGAACTCAACGCCGCGCTTAACCTCGACACCAGAGCGAAGAAATGGAAATATACATTTAAGTAAATATTTCATCTCCTCGAGTGGGGATCGAACCCACAACCAGTCGGTTTTGCAGTCACAACTCGTGCCACTGCGCCACGACCGGCCTCAATTAAATAAATAAATATTAGATGTATTTATAATTATTATAAATATCTTAAATTATTTTCTCTTCTTATGTTTAAAAGTAATGCCGGAATGACCGAGGACCGATTTTTTTTGTAAATTATATTTTTAAAAAATATATTTACATAATAATTATATATTGAAAAAAGGGCGAGAAATACTCCTCAGTTGAGCTATTATAAGTACAATACATATTGTGAAATTTACTTTTGTATTCTAATGATATTTTGTAGCCGTTTTAGATTTTTTAAAAACATTGATAATACGTCAAATAACATCATTTTCTAAAAATGAAACCTTACTAGATCGATTTATTGCTTTCTAAAAATCTAATTATTGGAGCCGTTTCCGAGATTCATATTAGAGTTGCTTGTCTTCGTGGAGAATTACAGATTATTAGAAGTTTCTCGTAAAAATATTTTTAGTTTTAGTTAAAGTTTCTGTTTTATTATCATAGTTAATCTTTATTATACCTACATACCTGCTACCAAGAATGACAAAAAAGTGGTCTATATGGTAATTTATCTGCGACAACATCGTAGCCACGTTCCGTTGCCATAAATACGCGTACGACCACTTTGAATGCTCGCGGCGTACTGACCGTAATGGCGCCTTTTTGTCTCTCGTCAGAACAGCAGTAGGGAGTTCCATACGTTCTATTTCAGTCGCCGGGCGCTTGAAATGGAGCAGCGCGCGATAAAATTTAGCCGCTATTTAAAATCTCTTCCGTGTGAACGTATCCACGTGAATGCATTTGTTCTATTGAAACTACTTTTTGTCGTACTACAAAAAGCTGCCGTGCGATCGAGGCCTAATGCAAGCGACTTTTTGTCTCTCGTCAGAACAGCGGTAGGGAGTTCCATATGTTCTATTTCAGTCGCCGGGCGCTTGAAATGGAACAGTGCGCGATAAAATTTAGCCGCGATGTAGAATCTCTTCCGTGTGAACGTATCCACGCGAATGTATTTGTTCTATTGAAACTACTTTTTGTCGTACTACAAAAAGTCGCCGTGCGAACGAAGCCTAATACGACGTCTCGGTGGCAGGCCTGTTTATTGCAGACCATCGATAATAATTTTACCTACATATTATAATTAAAATTAAAAATAAATATAAAAAAGAACTAAGATCAATTCTGTAAGTAATCGTATTGTTATTCTTAATGACATTATTAACTAAGAATAAAGCCAGTCGACTCGAGTCGAGTCAAGTCGGCGGCGCAGTACTTACTTGAGTAGGTACAGCGCCGCCGACTTGTCTCGACGAGACAAAACATAGAAATAAGCGATGGCATTATTGATAATGCCATCGCTTATTTTCTTTGTATTGTCTTGTTTACTAAAACAAAAGGCAATTTTCTTTCTATAAACAACTAATACGAATAAATAAAAAACAAACACGCATATTTTCGTATTTTCCATACAGAATAGAATAATATTTTATCCTATTACCGTCTATAACATTATTCATTACTTACTACTGTCACAGGTAAGCCGTACGTAACAAATGAGACGCAAAGTGCAACACGAGAACATCTCCAAGGCACTGTAATAAGTTTTATAAATTTAAATTTGCAGGGAACCTTCGTTTAGGAGACGGATGTTTCGTTTTATTTCACCTTATTATATTGTGAATGTACTGAAACATTCCTTCCGTTATGTGCTACTACGCTATTATAAAATATGACAGCAAATTGCTTTTCTTTACTAACAAAATTAGATGTTTTGTGTGGTGGATAGTTTTTGTGAATATGGTAAGCTGCACGGTTTAGTCTTGCGGGGTAGTAGAGAACTTGGTAAAATAGTGTTAAGACACTCCGTTTTGCTCTCGTTAAGACTAACGAGTCTTAATGCAATTTCCCCGAGTAGAAATAGAACCAACAACCTGTCGCGTTTACAGTCGCACGCTTGTGTCCCAGCGCCTTTGGCTCTACATAGATTTATATACATATATCGTAGATAATGTGAACACTAGCATAATCATACACAACATTAGATATAATCTAATATATAACTTCAAACTGCATCCAGCACACAGCAAAGTAGGCAGGAGGAACCTAGTGTAGTTTCCACTAAGGCACTCCGTCCCCCATTTTCCGCTGAATTCTGATTTCATTGAGTTGCGGAATTCAACGCCGCCTAGACACCAAAGCGAGAAAATGAAAATACAAAGGAGACTGAAACTCTTCCATACATTTTTGGGCCCAGAATGTAAAGATATGAAAATGGTATGATTTAGTAGATTTAGGTACATCATTCCCTCCCTGAAAACTATATAAATTTTGGCAATCTGAGAGCTGAGTTATTAGAGATTTGATAAAAGTGAGGTTAAGTTCGCAGACCAATTTCTTGAATATCAACTTCTATAAAATATGTGATTACTGAATTGTTTAAGCATTAATGTTTATTATTTATAAATAAAACACATTTTAATGAATATTTTATTCTTCTTCTATTAACTATTATTAAAATGTCATCTAAGGAGTGTTCAGGTGGAACTAAATTATTTTGGTATCTAGCCCAACTAAGGTATGGTACCTTATATATATAATACTCATAACATGAGCACAGCAGCCTACCATTCGTCTTCCTACAATACAATTGCAGTATATCATAGCAATAGCTTCCCTTCCTCTACGAAAGCTGTCGACTAAAATGTAACAGAAATATATTTTCCTGCTTATATGTCGGGATTATATCACACCTCTAAGTAACCAGGTTGTGGTGGTTTTCATCGTCTAAAGGTCGTCGGACTAGGGTATTGCAGTGTCTATTGGCTATCCCATAATTCACACAGCGATTCATATCCATAGTGGCGGTCGTAAGATCCAAAAGATTTCAGAGTCCAGTGAGGAAGCGAGGGTCGTACAAAGCAGGCAGAGTCAAAATCCGAGAAAAACAAAACAGTAGTCGTTGAAAATATCAAACAAACGGGAAAACATTCAAAATGTCGATGCGTTATGACACGAACGTAATGACAGAAGCAAATGTTTTTTTTTTATGTTTTTTATTTAATGGCCTGATTTTGCGATGACAAACAGAAGCAAAAATGCAAAAAATCATTAGACAAGGTGTGATTGTCAATCAGCTGTCACATCTCTGTTTTAAAATATGATTGATTTTAATCGATTAAGGATCTAAATCTTATTTTTTTTCATTTTTCTCCACTTCCAGAATGTCAATTAATTTATTATTTGCTATTCTAAAAATAAAAAAAAAATTGTAATTTTTTAGATCACATCTCAATTCTTTACGTGACGGCCCAAAAGTTTCATTCTCCTTTAAGTGAATGTTTAATTTTCTCGAGTGGACATCGAACCCACAACTAGTCGCGTTTACAGTCACACACTCGTACCCTTGCGACTGGCCTCAATATCTAGAAATGAGAATGGATTTAAATTATGTTAGATTCTATTTCTACATTATTTTAATAATAATTGGTAGTGAGATGTATAAAACCGATTGCTCCCAATGTTCTATCTTCCCTGTTTACAGAACACGCGGCTTCGCCAATATAATTCATAAATTGTAGACTATGTGTTATTCTGATGGTTTAAGCTTAATACACGTAAGACACGTGTATATCCGAGCAAGCAGATATACAAAAATATATATATATTTTTAAACATTTTTTAAAGTGTTATTCCACACTTAGACTGAGAACGTATGGCTTATTGGTCAGAGCGCCTGGTCGGTTTCCAGGAGGCGTGGGTTCGAGTCCCGCTACGTTCAAATTTTTATACGTTTTCTAAATAAGTAATTTAAAATATCTTTTCTTGTCTTAAATGATGTGAAATATATGTATGTAGTTATTAGAAAGTGGGGAACAGAAGTGTTGTAATAAGAATGTAGTGCCTTAACACTAGGTTCCCAGGTTCCCTCTGCTTACCCTGCTATGTGCAGTACACATCGTGAAGCTAAAGAAAGAATATTTTATTTATATCATCTCTATAATTTCCAATGAACTGTAGCATATATCGTTATATTTGCTTGTTATAAAATAATTAAGATATAATTAAAAATATATACAAATGAGGTCAATAGACTTATCATTGGATAATGAGGGTATGACGTATTCACAGCTTTGGCAGATAAGTTTCAGTTAACTTACTTTTCATATACACAGTATGTAATTGTTATCAGGCAGGTTATGAGGCCAGTGGTGGCGCAGTGGCACGAGGTGTGACTGTAAAACCGACTGGTTGTGGGTTCGATCCCCACTCGAGGAGATGAAATATTTACTTAAATTAATATTTCCATTTCTTCGCTCTGGTGTCGAGGTTAAGCGCGGCGTTGAGTTCTGCCACTCAACACGCAATGCCTCCAGAATTCGGCAGAAAGTGGGGAACGGAGTGTCTTAACACTACGTGAAGCTGATTTATCCTTTTTTTTCAAATTCACGCAGTATCCCACATATAGCAGGCTAGGGGAGAGAACCCCATGTTAAGACACTCCGTCTTGTGGCGGAATTTAATGTCGCGCTTTTGCCTTTGCTATCAGAGTGAAGAAATGAAAATATTAATAAATAATTATTTACTCCTCGAGAGGGAATCGAACCCACGACCATCACGTTACAGTCACAAGCTTGTGCCTCTCAATTACTTACACATATTTAGGCAAAACAATTAGTATATTATTCAAGCACAGTGAAGCGAACCTTGATAGGATTAAATTAATTTGTATACGGTTCAACGTGTAATTGTCAGCCAGTTGTATTCTTGCAATTTATTTGAGATATGTTAGACATTATTATGAAACTTATTTAAAAAATCATTAAAAAAATCCGTATCCATATTATACTATAGTAATTCAAAAGTTTGCTCAGATGTGGAAATACTTATAAAGTGGTGTAAATTTCGATTTTGAGCCACATGGAGATACAGCTAATATATTTGATTAAAATTTTATAAACTAAGGGAAACTTACTAGTTAAGTAATGGTGTCAGACCTCGAGAGACCGCTAAGTTCAAGCGGCTCTAATCTAGGCCATAACACGTTTATATAGTCAATACATACATACGTCGACCCTGTTTAGCTTAAACTGTAGATTGGGACCACCATTCAACAAGCAGTGACCGGAAATTGGCAATGCAAGAAAATGGAACAAGGGGCTTTTCTTTTTTTTACTACACTAGAAAACTATACGAAGAAAAGAAGTAAATGGTTTTAGTAATAGCTATTGTTAAACTACTGTTCAGTATTAAAATATTATTAAATTAAAAATAAGAAAAAAAAAACGAAAATTTTATTCCTCCCATTGACGAAATATTTAATATTTAATTAAATATTAAATATTTTCATTTCTTCGTTCTGGTGTCGAGGCAAAGCTTAGCATCCGTTCCGCCACTCAACACGTAATGCCACTAGAATTTGGCGGAAAGTGGGGAATGGAGTGTTTTAACTCTAGGCTTCCTTTGTCTGTTACATGCGAAATACAGCGTGAAGCTGAAAATAAAAAAAATATAGATAATCTCTTGCCCGTAACTTATTGAAAAATATAAAATTACATGAAAGTTAACCCTTAGATGAATCATGATATCGTTGAAATAGTTTGCTTTTGCGGTCGGAGGTCAAGACTTGGGACAAAGTTCTTGATAGATTGAATGCCGGTTGAAGTTGGAGATCCTTCGGGGAAAGGTGTTTTGTCAGTAACATTATACAAGGATGATCTTGTCTTACCTGTGTTTGGAGTATTTATAGACTCCCGTTATATTAGTGAATTTGATCAATTGTTTTGTCTACGAATTACTAAATACGTGTATATTCTTTTGCTTATAGAAATATTTCATATTCGACGTTATTATTTATTAACAGTTAGTTACTTTCGTGTACTTATTAGTACACGAAATTTTACTTTAAAATAAAAAATATATATATATATTTTAAAATTACAGTATTATTAATTACACTATAATTTTAAAGGTAATATCTCCATGTAATTACACAACTAAAAAAATGGTATTGACAGACGAACAGACATGCCAAAAAGTGACGGGGCATGGAACCTTAAAAACGTATTAAAATTTCCAATTATAGAAGTAAAACTGAAATATTAGAAAATTTTGTCTTTTTATTCATCCGTTCCTTTACTTACTTTTATTATATTGGTAACTTATACTAATTTGACACCGACTCCAGGAATAACGAATTTTAAATAGTAATAGAAATCTATAGACATAAGTACATATAAATAATTTCAAAAGATTTTAAATTATTATAATTTTTTAGTTTGTACTGTCTTGAGGCCAGTTTTGGTTTTTTTTAAATATATATTATCATTCCACAGCATATTATTTTAAATCACACTTAATGATTTATAATATCAGCATCTTAACATGAAAATTACAATTGTCATAATAAAACAACGTTCAAACTAACTTAATTTTCAATTAATGTAATTGAAAAGGGAAAGATCTGTCTTTACAATTTCGAACTTGGATCAAAACTCTTTCTGGTGTAAATTACAACAGTCAACCAGCACCGCCGGAAGCAATTCAATTAATTTTCAATCTTAGACTATTGAATCTCTTAGTAATAATGAAGTTTTGGTATTTGCTGTCGTTTGAAGTTTAGGTACAAGTGCTTATCTAAATAATTTATTGTTGAAAATGATAGATTTAACTTCGTTTCATATTTATTTATGTACTTATGTACATATATACAGAGGTTACTCGTGACGCAGGGGTACAAGCGTGTGATTGTAAACGCGACATGTTATGGATTCGATTTCCACTCGAGGTAACAAAATATTTATATTTTCATTTCTTCATTTAAATTTTAATATTTGATCACATCTCCTTTGGCACATGCATCCATTTGATACAGTTAACAAAAAAGAGTCTTTCTAAAAAAAAATAACAGAATAAACTAGCGCTATACAAAAAGTTAGTGACAAAAATTTTCCACGCCGGTGTTAGTCAAAGTTAAAGGCCAAAACACAGGCCGTAATGACAAAACAAACGAGCTGGAGTCGTTTAGACCGACAATTTTGTATTTAAAAAAAAAACGTAAAAAAATCTTTTGAGTCATAAAAGGCCGCTTTGTAAAGAATATATGTCACATAATTCGTTTGAGCGAACTTGTTGTGTGTTTTAATCAAAAATTGCCATTTTTATATACATATACATAGGTGCAATTTCTATATTATATATAGCTTAGGAAAATGCTGATACAAAATATTGATAGAGATTATGTTTTTTAAATATATATTTCTTATACGTGTATGTATGATATTCTTTATTATCTCATATCTCCTTAACGTAATAACGTAGCCGGAATGAACAGAGCGTCAAGCAGTACAGTTTCTACATACCTATTTCGTCTCGTCCACTATCCTCAACCTCTTCATACATGCCCTCCGAGAAGGCCTCATGCTATTTAAGTGATCTTTCTTCAGTATCATAGACACTGTGTTATCGAAGTTCAACCGAAATCAGGCCTAGTAATTACATGAAAAACAGATAATATAAAATTATTAAAATGTTAAATAATTGAAAAAAAATATTAACATTTAAGTTATGGATGTACCAACCAAATACAATCAATAAAATAAAATCATCAAATACTGGTTTTGAATACAAAACATTTGTTTAGCGCTGGTTGCTGATACATCACTGCGCTCCAATAGTTTCTATCATGGACAAGAATAATAAATTATTAACTTTGTACTATATTGCTTCATCGATGTAATTCTTGTGGAATGTCATTTATCATTCTCTACTTGATGATTGGTCACTCAATGTATCATATACTTTTGTAGTCTATCCATTGTTTTATGCCGCTGAACTTGCAGGCGATATACATTTGTGATATATAGATTTGTGTCTTTAATTTATTTTTTAGTGGATTTAATAAATATAATGCGACGTCTTACTCAATAACATGGAAAAGCCATTTTCTTATTGTGTAAAATTTTTATTTATCATTTTTCTAAATAGTTAAAAAATCACCTAAGGGGCCGTTCAAGTATTACGTAAGCAGTTTTTTTGCAATTATTGCCCCCCCCCCCCTCCCCCTACCCTATGTCATGAAAAATAAGCAATCCTCTTACAAATATATCATTGAAAACGTCAAAAATAAGTAAACCCAAGACCCTCCCCCGCCCCCCTACAGTGCTTACGTAATACTTGAACGGCCCCTAACCTTTAGTAGAAAAAAATCAAATAATATTATCTTCAAACCAAGAAGACACTTCCAAGGCGGCATAAATTTGGTGACAATACTCAATTATAAAAGGTAGAAATAAAATTTTACATATATATGAAAATAGTTTAAGAATTTCACGCAAACAATATTGTGGGTGGCAATTGTTTACTTTTATAACTAAAACATTGCTACTTTTACTCACTCAATGCCAAGCAAATCGGGCGAAAAGTGGTAGAAGGAGGGTTAAGGCTAAGAAACAACGAGAAGCTAAAAAATATTATAACACTTTATACACTACACTTTTTTTAAATTAAGAAGACAAAACGCGGCGTTGTGTTTCGCCACTCAAAATGCAATGTCTCGGGAATTAGGCAGTAGTGAAAAACGGAGTATTTTAAGACTAAGTTCCCTTTGTCTACACAGCTACATGCGAGATTCAACTATCGATGAAAAAAAAAGAGTTTACTTATATTTTACCTTTACTTATATTTTACCTACTTCACTCATTTTTACTATAAACAATAATAAAAGATGTTATAGATCATTTATCATCTTTGATCGAGGTGGATTTTCAGGTCGGTCGATTGTTCCATTGAGCTCACAAATGGCCTACTCGAGAAATTAAAAAGCTTTCTTTCTTAGAAATATTTCTTTAGCTTACTCAGAAAATGCAGGTTATTAAGCAAATATTTTATGCTATTTAAAATGAAAATATAGAATTGAAGTTACAAGTTCGATTCCCGGCACGTGTAATTAAAGATAAAGATAAAAAGTCTTTATTGCACACTTATATATGGTTGATTACATCAGTTTTTGGAACATAATATGCACAAAGGCGGCCTTATCACTAAAAGTGATCTCTTCCAGGCAACCAATCTGAAGATAGGATACATCTAAAAGTGAGGGCATAATGTGATGCAAAGCGACGTGAATAAACTTAATCTATACTAATATTATAAAGAGGTAAGATTTGTATTTTTGTATGTATGTATGTATGTTTGTATTGTTTTCGCACAAAAACTACCGGACCGATTTCAAAAATTCTTTCGCTATTAGAAAGCTGCATCTTCACTGTCCCACATAGGCTATATTACATTTTCAAAAGATATAGGGATCCCTAAGAAAAATGCAATAATGTAACCCAAGGTGTGAAGAAATTGATCTTAAAAATAATATCATAGCGTGCGCTGCGGAAACTATTGATGATAGAACAAAATAATGTTCTACAGTATTATAGAACGCATCATCTATAAAAAAGTCCGCGATACCATATATCCAACTACTGTAGTTATGACAATATAACTATAACTTTTTATAGTTTATAAGTTGATGAAAGTGCCGGCAATAATCAAACCATTTTATTCGTACCTCTGCATTAATCCTTAATTCTATTAAATGATATTTTATTAAAGATAATTTCAATATGTGTAAAGTACTTTTTACATTAACGAAATCGGACAATCCATTCAAAATATATAACGAATTTTAAAATATCACTCTAAAGAAAATCATGAAATAATAAAAAATGCGGAGTGTAGCCTCGCGCACCATAGCGAGTAAGTAACTTTGCAGAGTGGGGGGAAGTTGCATCGATATCACTAACATTATGAAGGCAACCGATTAGGTGTTTTGCTTCTTTATTTAAATTGAATAGGCCCTGAAACTACGGGACCGATTTGGAAAATTCTTTTACAATTAGGCGATTAACGTATAAAAAAATATCAAGAAAACCTTATATAGCGTACGCTGTGGAAGTTATTGACAGCCAAATAATTTACTAAAATTTTATAGAAGACATCAATATCTACAAAAAAGTTTACAATACCATGTGTAACTTTTACAGTTATGCCACTAATTTTCAAAGGAAAATGTGCAAGACCAGAGCCGCCATCATAGTGCAGTGGGACATCTCAAAATATATGTATTATTGTGAAAGTCCCAACTCTCCCAACTCTCCCAACTCTCCCAACTCTCCCAACTCTCCCAACTCTCCGAACTCTCCGAACTCTCCGAACTCTCCCAACTCTCCCAACTCTCCCAACTCTCCCAACTCTCCGAACTCTCCCAACTCTCCGAACTCTCCGAACTCTCCCAACTCTCCCAACTCTCCCAACTCTCCCAACTCTCCCAACTCTCCCAA
>JAATLQ010004118.1:0-11976 GCA_013421005.1 Heliconius erato x Heliconius himera | reverse complement strand
GGACCGTGGACGTGGAGAGTTTTGATTTTGCTTAGCAGTGCGAGTGCAGCGCAGTATATCATTTTCTTTTAATTGACAACCGACAATCTTTCCTAGATCATAAACCACCTTCATTAGGTTTTCGTTTTTACTATCCGGCACACATTGTAGTTCTATATTATTCTGTCTCGATTGTTGCTCTATTTGATTGATTCTTTGATTAAGAGAATTAACAGTAGAACCAAGCTCATTTCTTTCAGATTCCAACTCAGATATTCTGACCTTAAAAGTGTTAATGTTATTTTTCATGTCTTCATAATTCTCGTTAGTGAAATTTAAAAACTTTCTAATTTCAATTATATCATCTTCCAATGGTTTTATTTTTCTATCAATAATTTTGCTAATACTGTCTTCCATTTTAGAAAATAATTCTTGCATTTTTTGATTCATAACTTCCTCTATTGCGTCACGTAAATCGTCCCTAGTTATGCCGCGATTTTCCTGGGTAGGTGGAGACTGAAGTGCTGGTCTTTTACTTCCTCTCACATTAGACACATTGCGAACAGGAGTGTGATCCTTTTTTACATTCTTAGAGGGGTTACGACAACACTCAGGGCAGCTCCAACCCGTCTCTGTATTAGCGAGTGTAGTATCAAGAAATAGGCATGCTAAGTGATAATGTTTTTTACACTTTGAACATGTTATAAACTCATCGTTATTACCTGCTTCTGGCAAACAACAACCCCACTTTGACCGTGACATCCTTATTATTTAATAGGTTTGAGTAATTAATATAATAATAATGTTGTCCTCTCAGAGACAAATGCTTACTCCTTCGTATATGTATCTTATCTGCAGAGCTTAATCTATGACGAAGTGGTCAGGATACGTCATACAACGTCTTGATGAAGGGTCTGCGTGCGATAATGGTTCTTTTGCGTAGCGCGTAACCGTGAGATTCGATCGCTGATGCACTCTGAGCACTGTGGTAGTTGAGTATTCAACTGACCGCACAAATTGTTACAAAAAATATATCCAAGCAAACATTGCGCTATTTACGAGATTATACACATTTTTATTGTAGTGTTTGTATCACTAATGTATATTCACACACTTTATGCACTGAAGTTTCATAGCTGTTGTCACTCAATGTAAGTAGAAATAATTTTAAGTTGATATTTTAGCGGAACTTGCGTTAAGGAGTGTTATTTAGGCAGTGTCAAAGACTAAACGTTCTTAAATAAACTAATATGATGTCTAAACTAGAAAAAGACAGTCCTGACGCAGGGCACAAGCGTGCAATTGTAAACATAACCGGTTGTGGATTCATTTCCCACTCAAGGAACTGGAAAAAAACTATTTTCATTTTTTTCACTTCTAACTACACAAAGGTGGTATTGAGTTCCGCCAGTCAACACATAATGTCTTGAAAATTCGGCGGAAAGTGACGTACTAAAGTGTCTTAATGTTTCTATTAGTGGATTGGATTTCACACTAGATTTCCTCTTTCGTTCTTGATGGTAAACCGAGGTTGAAATAAACTAGCAAAAAAGTATTACGTCTATGCTAATATTATAGAGTTGAAATATTGTTAGTTTGACGACGCTTATTCTAGGTACTAATGATTCAAATTAAAAAACTTGATGCACAACTATTAGTTTTTCAACTTGACCATGGGGGTGAAGCCGGTAATAAAAGTTTTTTTTGGCTTCATCCTGTACATAGCAGGGTAGGGAGATGGAATCAAGAAATCTAATGTTAGAACACTTCGTTCCCATTAAGACACTTCCGTTTCTTTCCGCCAAATTCTTGATGCATTGAGTGTTCATTGGTTGAAATCAACGCTTCGTTACCAGTTCTAGGAAATGAAAATATATAATATTTAATTCCCTCAAGTGGCAATCGAATTCACAATCGGCACGTTCACAGTCGCGCCCTTGTGCCCCTATGACACGTCGACATTGGTCTCAACTACTTTAACTAGTAATGACTAAAACTAAATAAAAAATAAATAAAAAAGAAAATTATTTTATATTCATATAAAGACTTTTATCTTCAAAGTTTTTGTAAGCAGTTAATTTAGCGAATCGACTGTCTGCGCCGGAATCCAGTAAATTACTCTATTAGATGGTTAGTTCTTTTCTGGGGCAATTTTCTACGAAGAGGAGGGTCTTGATAGAACAATATTAATCTGGGATTAAAAACTGTATAAGAAGAATTATTAAAATAATAATGAAATTATTATTTTATGATATTCACTCGTCGAACGACGTCTATTATTTATTTGGTTGACAAAAAGGGGCGTTTTATCCTCGTTCTTGAAAGGATATGCTCTTGTCATGAACAAACGTGTCATAAAAAATATAGATAGAACATTCTAGTTTACGAAAAAAACTAGGTTATAAATAGAAACACTAAGTAAATAGTATCCATAGAAATTATTCATATTTGCTTGCTACGATCAGTTCGTATACTATAAGTGGTCCTTATATTACATTAACAACGGATTGTTCGGTGAATTGTTTAGAAGTAGACGTTAGAAGAGCGCTCTGCGCGACAATACTGTACAAGGTAGAAAAAATTGTGGTACAAAGTTTAAATTTAAAAGACAATTTTTAAATTAAAATTTAAAATGCACATTTTGTCTAATTAGTTTTGAAATTCTTTCATTTGTCTTGGTCGTGTAGCAGGGGAACATGTATGCAACAGTAAACGCGTCAGGTTGTGGGTTCTCACTCGACGTAATGAAATGTTGTCATTTCCTCGTTGTGGTAAAAAGGCAAAGCGTGGCGTTGAGTTTCGCTACTCAATACACAGCAGGGTAGTTTCGCTACTCAATACACAATGCCTCAACACGCTTACAATCACTCGCTTGTGCCTCTGCACCATGACGGCCTCTCACAAATATGTTTAATAAAATCAGCTTCACGCTGTATTCCGCACACAGCAGGGTAGGCAGAGGGAACCTGGTGTTAAGACACTCCGTTCCCCACTTTCTGCCGAAGGCATTGCGTGTTGATTTTCAGAAATCAACGCCGCGCTTAATTTAAATAAATTTAAGTAAATATTTAATCTCCTCGAGTGGGGATCGAACCCACAACCAGTCGGTTTTGCAGTCACACCTCGTGCCGCTGCGCCACGACTGGCCTCATTTTGTTTAATAAAATTATAAAAATCACTCGGATATTTTCTTTATATATAAAAATATAATACTCTTATAACTTGTTCCATCACAATGCTATAGCTCTTCTAAAGCTGAAGCATAGTCCAGACTTGCTTTATTTATATAGCTCAAGCTTAACCTGTCACCATCTACCTCGGTTGGTGAGACCAAAACTTTACAGAATGGCTCAATTAAATACAGCTTTTTTACTTGATACTACTTGTATATAATTTTATTTTCAGCTTAAAGTTTTTGTGTTTGTAATATTTTTATTTTTAGCTTCACAATGTAGCTCGCGTATAACAGGTTAGGTAAAAGGAACATAGTGTTAGACTACTACTACGCTTAATACTTATTTGGAAAACGTATAAAAATTTGAACGTAGCGGGACTCGAACCCGCGCCTCCTGGAAGCCAACTGGAATCGAAACAGAGTCTTAACAGTAGGTCCCCCCTGTTAATATTACCCTAATATATTCCCCCTAATAGGTTCGCCCCTGCCTACCCTAATACGTGCAGGATACCGCGTGAAGCTATTTTTCTTCTCTCCTTACAACGAATCTTTCTACTACGTGAAAGGGTTAAATGTTTAACTAGCTATGGAACAGTTTGCTATGTAAAGCTTTTGTGCCAGAACGCTGTGTTCTCATTACGTTTTGAGTGATAACGGTCTCTACAATTATTGCGGATAAAGGCCTTTTTTTCTTGATTAAATTAGTTTTTCTTTTAAGATGCTAACTTAACATATTTTTTTGTTATGCATTGTATTTTTTTTGTATTTTATATTGTGGTGATAAGTCACGTACTATCCGTCTTGTCTAATTAGGCCGAGATACACACAATATTTTTTAGCTTCACGCTGTATTTGAATCCGCGGCGCTTTGGAAACCGTCCGAGCGCTCTGACCAACTTTACGCTTGTTATTACTTATTTAATAGCTTTGTCATAGTATTCTCTGAAGACATATGTTTTGAAGTAAATAGAAAAAAGGGAATTCTATCCGCTTTTCTGATATTTCTTTGAGATAGTGGCCTTATCCAATTTGGCTGTCTTTTTCATTAGGGTATCGTACCTGAAGTGTTAATGATACCCTATTACTGTACGTGTTGGTTATAAATCATTCTTACCGTTTGTCTTTCGTAACGTATATATATCTTTTCCTTCTTTTCAGTTTTAGGTATATCCTATATTATATCGATATTATTTTGTGTGACTTGCTCAGAATATTTAATATCGATTTTTTTTATCTTTATACCTATATCAGTGTAGGTAGGGAGAAGCTAGTATAATGTATTCTTTTTCTGTCTGATTTGGAGATCACCAACGTTCAATGGTCAAATTCTATTCCACATTCTGACTGACGAGAACGGAGAATAATAATAGACTTTTTTAAGATTTAAGAACATTTTGTTGAAATGTGTTAAGGCAATATATACATTATTGTTTTAACATATTTAATTTTAATATTGTTTTAAATTTTTACACGAAAGATATTGATACTTTGTATAACAATAAAATAATACTACAGTAGCTCTAAGAAACTATCTGTTTCCTAAAAGATTTTAAGTTATATCAGTCAAACACATATATAATTTTTTTTTAATTTCCTCAGTCTAATAATTGAAGTTATTCAAATAAAATCAAAACCACTTTATTGTACCAAAAAATAAATAAAATTTAGATATACAAAATCTACAAAGTTGGCCAGTACAGAGCAAATGCGGCCTTGTTTCGATGATCTCTTACAGGCAACAATTTAATCGTAAAAACCTATATAAGAGACTATCGTTAGCGTTGCATCCAGTAGGTATCCGAAAAGTAAAAAATAATAGAGTGTCTGGACTCTGGACTGTCTCTTTGCACTATGTTTAACAGCTTAAAGTTTGTTTCCTGCATAGCAGGAAAAGATAGTTATTCCAATCTTAATACGCGTTGTTCACTTTCCGTCCAATTTCCAAGATCTTTGGTCGTCATTGGCGGATACAACTGCCTCAATGACCGTGATATCTGCAAAAAAAAACTTGTATGCTAAAATAAAATCAAAATGTCACCATTCTTAACATAATAACTTTATAGTATCCCAAATTAATTTACAAATCAGTCCCTTTCATCTGATACCCATATTAGGTGAGTTATGCAAACAATTATAAATCACCATTTTGTTGCGGTGGCGACTTTGATTTAACAATAATATTCATTATTTGTAATTTCGTTGTCATCAAAACTGAAGTCGTAATACAAAAAGAACACTGAGATATAACTCAAAATAAACTTGCACGATTTCATATACACTAAAACGGAAAGTTAAATATAAACTTATATTAAGCTTCATCCCGTCCGTGTCATTTTATTCTCATGCCCAACAGCTCGTGTTATTAAAAAACGCAACATAACTTACTTTCATCTCCGCAAAGTCTAGTTAACAATCACTGTTAAAAATAACATAAAAAGTAACGGTTTCGTTCAACAAACCCTCTCGCTTAGCCGCTGGCCGTAAGTAACCTCGTATTATCGCTGCGTAATAATAGCTCGAATTTTAATTTTGTATTTGTATAATATGAGAGTTGTATATAAATTATTTTGTGGTAGCTTTTGCTGCTTCATCTTCAGCCTTAGCTTCACGCTATATGCTGGCAGAGGGAGCTTAGTGCTAAGACACTCCCGCTTCTATCCGTCGAAGTTAGCCACTCAACGTTCAAACGTTTCAAAGTTGGTCTCTTTCGCGACAGTGATGTTTGAACATTTTTGATTAGTAGTGCTTATTTATATAGTTATACTTGTTCTTGAGGTTGAGAGTTTGAATTTTATTTTTAACAACTATTCGTCATTCGGTTTACTGTGGACGGAGTAACCTGGTAATAGTCACTTGGGAGTTTGGAAGTGGCTACTGTAATTTAATTCATAGTTAAAGTTTTATGTTTCAGCTGCTAGCTATTAAAGAGTTCCCTCATTGGGAATTTGTCATAAAAAAAACAGAAATGATTTGTAATGTCATCTATATAATAAGAAAAATTTACAAAGTTTCGTCAAAAAACGTTGAAAATCTTTTTAACATTTTTTAAAGTGTTATTCCACACGTATAAAAGAAAAACACTTATTTAGAAAACGTTTTTATACGTGGTCCGAGTCCCACTACGTTAATTTTTTTAATTTAACGTAGCGGGACTCGAACCAGTGCCTCCTGGAAACCGACTATGTCGAATATAGCAGGGTACGCAAAGGGGGCAGCGCTAAAACAGCCCGTTCTCCACTTTCCGCCGATTTCTGTAGCAATTGCGTGTTGCGTAGTGGTGGAACTCAATGCCGCGCTTTGCCTCGCCACCAGACTCAAGAAATGAAAATATTAAATATTTCATTTCTTCTAACGGGACTTGACCCACGCATGTGCCCCTGCGCCACGACTCATATATCTATTGTAAATATTTATTATTGTTTGGACACTATAAAAGCTACATAAAAAGCAATAGTACTTTAATTTAAGTGGACTTTCTACTTCCAACAACGCGCAATATAAACTTAATATATCCGATGTGTTTGCGGAACTAAGAAATCTTTGAAAGTGCTCGAAGAAGATGAAGCATTAGAAAACTTGTTGTTTCTTAAAGTTTATTAAAATTAGTAAACCTGTTAACAAGTAATATCTTAAAAGTTGGCTGGAAAGTGTAGTGAGAGTGTCTTAATACTAGATATTCTCTATAACCTCCTGCTATGCAGGAAAATGCGTGATATTGTTTTTTTTTATTTAGTTCTCTTTGGATTAGTCTTTAAAGCTAAATAGTAAGTAAAACGACAACTCACCATTAATTTAAATCCTAAAAGTCGTTTCCATTCACGTTTTGATGTTTTGGCTTAAAACCAAGTAGAGGTATAGCTGATTGTATTGCTCTAGTGTTGCCAACAAGCATTAGAGTGTCTAAAACCATCCGGATTCCTATAGTAATATCTAATAGGTTTTTTGTAGATTTACACTGTATGTACATGGTACGATAAGCAGAGGGAACCTGGAAACCTAGTGCTATGAGACTCCGCTCCCATAAGGGTACTTCCATTTTCCACTCTTCACGGAATTCTTCGCAATTTATCCCGCATAGAAGAGGAGTCAGAGTTTTTATTGCGAAGTTTATCGCCGATAGATACATTCAATAATGAAATCAATTCGTCTTTTTTGTATTAAAAATATTTCTGGATGCTCGATCTTTTATTATAGTCTTTCTACTTAATTTTAAAGATAATGCGTGTGAAGTGGTGTAACTCAGCGCCTTGCTTTGTCTTGTTGCCAGTACGACGAAATGGAAATTTCCAGCGAGTGGGAAACGAACTCTCAATCACTGCATGTACAGTCAACATTCTGAATGTTCAGTCAACAGCTTCATTTATCTGAAAATAGAATAAATCGACAGCCACAAAGTGCAGCGTTTAGTTACGCCAAACAAATTAATAAATCTTTATACAATCTTCTATTTAAATTTAAAAGCATTGTCGATTGTTCGAAAGCTGCTTATGGTGTACGGAAGTTTAACGTTAATAAGTAAAGTTCAAGTTTCCATTCAACTTTGGGATTAATGTCGAAGTATGTTAGTCAGAATTAATGATCACTACTCAAATGAAACTTAAATAAGCTTACCTTAGAGGTTGTGTTGATGGTCGTGATAGATTGTAGAACGCCGCACTTTGTCTTCTTACCAGAACAAATAAATGAAAATAATTAATTCATGTTAGTGGGAATCAAACACACAATCGTTATTTATACAGACAAGCTCTATGCCGCTGTGCCACGACGGCCTCGTTCTTTCACTTAACTTTTTTCATAACCCAACTACGAAGTCATATGTTTTAGTGCGTATGTATGTATGTATGTATGTATGTATATATGTATATATGTCCGTTCTTTTGTTCCCTTGTAACTATTAACCATTAGCTGGATTTAGGTAGAATAACATATCATTCCGTTCATTTAATTTGTCTCGTTATTAGATATACTAATATAGTATGCAGTCGGATGTTTGGTTTTGTTTTATAGTTCACTTTTTTTATTGAGTTAAAACATACATAGTTGTGTTTTACCACTTTGACTTTAACAACTCTAACACTGCTCGAAGGTACAATCGGTTACAACGAAATAAGAAAAGTGACGTTAAATAAGCCATACCCTTTTCTATCTAACAAATCTTTTTTCTTTCAAAAAAGATGAGCGCGTTCGACCATATACATTCTTCAGCTTTATAATATTAGTATACAAACACTAAAGAAACATGTTGAGTGGCGGAAATAATATTGTTAACTACAACTTAGAAATTAACATATCTATTTTATATGTTATATAAATATGACTCCAAATGTGATCGAACCTACAATCGTCGTATATAAGTGAAAGAGTTCCCAACTGAATCACGATGGCGTCCAGTATACTAACAGTGTGGTATAAATGCAACTTGACGTCTCTGCTTCCGGTATCAAAGTGTATTTATATCTTCCTGTTTTCTGTCCATTTCTACGTTATTACCGACTTGGCGGTTTTATTTTGTAGTTTGTGACATTTTCTCTACAATTTATACTCTATTATTGTATATAGTTAGCGGTGTACACACTGCTATAAACATGAGGATTAAATTCTTAAGTAAAAAAAAATAAATATATTTTTTTTCCGTTACTACTACTATAAGTGATAACGTACAAACGAAACTACTAGACTTTGAAAATTGAAATTTGGAATGTATACAACTAGGTTAGTGATTACTAACAAATAATTTTTTATCAATTTTCTATTTTACATGCACAAAAATAAATTAGCATTTTACAAAATACTGTTCGTCTCATATAAAATTGAATGCATTATTATTTTTATTATTTAAAGAATAGGTATCTTAGATACAGTTTTTATTCTTAGATTATTAGTGTTCTAGAGTCCCCATTTTCGAAGAAAAATTGTGACAGAATACCTGCCGGCTGCTGACCGTGTGATAGTAATAGAGAGTAATTTACTTGACTCCGGTGGCAATGGTCTGTTTCTATAACTGAAAATGAACTATATATATGTTAGATATTTTTTAATAATAATTTTATACAATTTTTATTAGTCATTTTGATTCTAGAGATGCATTATTGATTATAAAATAAAATTAATTATTACGAACTATAAGTTTACTATAGTATTAATTTTTTCTGACGACAACAAAAAAGATTGAATAATATATGTATTTATGTAGCATTGCACAGTTTCCTCTGTAACTATACTGAAATGATAAAAAATCAGTTTCTCGAGGCGTTCGGTCGCTGCGCAGGGGCA
Organism: Heliconius erato x Heliconius himera; assembly: GCA_013421005.1. Lineage (NCBI taxonomy): Eukaryota > Metazoa > Arthropoda > Insecta > Lepidoptera > Nymphalidae > Heliconius > Heliconius erato x Heliconius himera. Next base: position 2,549 of record JAATLQ010004118.1, on the reverse strand, counting down.
TAAGCGGGCGACGGTAAACACGACAGGTTGTGGATTCGATTCCCCACTGTGAGGAAATAAAATATTTTATTCGTTCGCTCTGGTTACGAGGGAAAGGACGGCGTTAATTTCCGCCAACGGAAGTGTAACGCTAGGATAACAGGTTTTACTCTGTCTTGTCTGAGAAATTATTATTAAGATACTCTGTTTTCTCCTTGAAACAAGTATTCTAATGGCAAAGTAAATATAAAACTATAAATATATATTTAAAAAACTTATAAAAACATACTTTTTTTATATCAAACGTTAAAAGTGCTATGGAGTGAATTCGGTGTAATTATATAAGCCTAAACTCTAGCAATGTAGAATAACTACCGAAGAGTTCCATTATTCAGATACCGGCTTCATCATCAGACCAGCCCAATGATACCACATTATTGTATTGTCATCTAAGCTTTGTGCCAAGCCAAGTTTCATGATGCTACACAATCATTATAAAAGAAAAAAACATTTATTTCTCAGATTTATATAGTTACAAGACGGTCTAATAAAAATGTATTAAAAATTTTACCTAAAAAACTCAGTACTCCGTATACATTACATTGAAACTCTTCAACATGAGAAAATAAAGTTAGATAAACCTATCTCGAGCGAGAGATCGCGATTAATCCGCATTAAGACTCATATTGACGTCTCTTCTTACATCTTTATCTTGCTCGTAAGCAGACATAGTCTAAGGGGCAGTTGTAGGAAATTATTAAAACGCATGTAGTCATATACTTTAACACCTATTTATCAATTTCTTTTGAGACAATCAGAGACGTCTCACATAACCCAACGCCGCAGTTTTTTTAGTGCGGGCAATCCATCATTATCGTTGCGTCTAGCAAAAAAATTGTATACTCGTATAAATGTATACTCGTATAATACAATTTGTAATATTTTTAACATTCATCGCTAATACGCTAAAATATTTCGACAATCGTATTTTGTTTTATGCAATCACCTCATAGACTATAGCAAGATATAATAGTCCATGTTCCAAGTCCATCCATGCGCAAGGATATAATCTCCTTATAAAATCCTTTACTTGCCTCCACGTGGTTTAAATATATTGTTCAATATAATTTAATAAGAATCATAATCTCAATTTATTTTTTGTATTAATATTTATATTATTGGTGAGTAAGTATGTGGGCATTGATCGCATTGTTTTCGATTTTCCTATGTTAGATAGAGATATGAGGCTGTCGCACCCCAGGACCACAAGCGTGTGACTGTAAATACGATAGTTGTGGGTTCAATTTCCTTATTTGGGATAGAGCGTGAAGCTAAAAAGTAAATAAATAAAAGTGTTTGGTAATAAAACATTATGAATACATTAACTTCCAAGTATAATAACACAGTTTTTGACTTTTAAACTGAACTGAAATAATCTCCCTGACAACGATATCCATACAAGTACAGTACAAGAACTCATAAGTAGGTATTAAACCGAAATTATGGAAGTTTCCAACTTCAAATCTTCGATTTCATTTAACTTTACGCGGCGTGTTGTGTGAAATGTTACAACGTAGATTGAAAAGATTAAGCTTTCTTTCACTTCGTATTAATTTTTACTTTTACATTTCGTTTTCATGTCTCTTGTTTAAGCTTTACTCTATATCCAGCGCATAGCAAAGTAGTCGTAAAGATCATGGGAACCTAGTGTTCAGACACACTACGTTCCGATTAAGACACTTCCGTTCCCCACTTTCAGACACATTTTGGAGCTATTGCGTGTTGAGTGGGAGAACTCAACGCCGCGCTTTACGTCGTTACCAGAGCAAGGAAATGAAAGTATTAAATATTTCATTTTTGTATACTTATTAAACAATGGAAGAAAAAAATACACTGTGTTTCTTGCGCTGGTTCTTCGAAGGTTTAACGTTTTAACTTTAGAGAAATGATGGTAAATTTTTTGACGTTAAAAAACACAAACCATGTTATTTTGACTATATTTTTTTACTTTTTGTTTGTAGTTCTGCAGTGGGGTAGGTACTTCGTTAGTATAGATAATTTATTTATTTTATTTTTATTTATTTATATAAAGCATATAATAAGAACGAGAATTATTGGGATCGCAATAACTATATAGTTAAACTTTCTAATTGAGAATTTACTTTTTTAAAAATAAAATACTAATTTAAATTAAAACTATTTAATACGTCTGATCGATTTGGAGATCACAACAATATTATTTCTTAAAGTTAAAATTATTTCTCACACAAAAGTTATAATGTATTGCGACATTTAACATGAATTTTTATTAAACAATAAAAGTGCTTATAACAATAATGGGAATATTCCGATGGTCTCGCTGAGCCAGCGGAATAATCTCGCTTAACCTAATACTGAGGGTTTGGGTGAGTGCATAACTCCTCCCTCCCCAAGTGCGAAATTATCGGGTTGTTCATTTTTAATAACTTTCCGATGATTTCGCGAACAATTAATATGTAAGATTTTATAACGAAAAATATAAAGTAACAATGAGAGTATACATAAAAGAAATAAAAATATAAAGATGTAAA
>JAATLQ010004101.1:9692-22667 GCA_013421005.1 Heliconius erato x Heliconius himera | reverse complement strand
ATATGCTTCCTTCGCAAGTGTTGTAATAACTATTGGTATTAATTAACCAAAAAAATACTATAAATATTAAATATGCTCAATTATACAAAGTTTTTTGTCAGCACCACTTTAAATAAAACCACAGTTTTAACTACTCTATAATAATAAAAAAGTTCTTTTTTTCAAACAAAATAAATAATAAAATTATCGTTGTAAAATAAAATATAATTTGTCGAGAACGACGCACGCACACATAAACACCTTTTTAGAAGATAAAAAGTTTGTCGTGGCCGTTTTTTACGACTTCAAAAAAGCCTTCGATACTTTGGAAACGGAAACTCTTTTAAATGGAATGGACGAATGTGGTGTGGGACGGCCACTGAACCAATGGTTCCGCGACTATCTCACAGCATGCTCTTTTCGTGTAAAGGTGGGTGACGCGCTTAGTAAGACGACTGAAGTGGGGTGCGGTGTGCCGCAGGGGTCAGTGTGTGGACCAGTATGCTACTTGCTGCATGTAAATAGCTTATGCAACATCATTAAAAATTGTTCATCCTACATGTTTGCAGATGATTTATGTACTCTGCGTGCGGGCACCAATCTTACTGAGACGTGTCACTTAGTTCAAAATGATATAGACGCAGTTGTTAAGTGGTCGCATGACAATGGCATTATTCTAAATTCCGAAAAAACTAATTTTCTCATCATTCATTCACCATACTTGTGTCCTACGGAATCGGCTCCGAATATGTATACACATAGTTTCGCATGCTTCCATAATAACCTTATTAATTGTCAATGTAAACCTATTGAAAAAGTAGATTGTGTTACCTATCTGGGTGTTAAAGTCGACAAGAACTTCTCCTGGGTCTATCATATTGATTATCTTTGTAATAAATTAAGATTGCTCCTCAGTAAATTTTATAATTTAAGTTTTAAAGTTCCAGCTGATACACTAAAATGTTTGTATTTTTCATTAGTAGATTCAATACTGGCCTACGCTCTTGATAGCTATGGTCTTGCATTTAAATCATATATAATTAAGCTTGAAGCCTTGCAGTTAAGATTTTTAAAACTCCTAGTAAATAAAAAAAACAAAAGAAAATTGTAAAGGAGATTATTCAACGTTATTTAAAATCTGTAACATACTCCCAATTAGTTTAAAACATAAATATCTCTTGGCTGTAAACAATCATAACAATCAGGAGCTTGACCTTAAATTAGTCGATAATGTAAATGGCACCCAGTCTATGTCCGCAGGAAAATTTGAAATACCTAAAGTGCATAACTATTATGGTGATAGAACGCTGAAGAAACGTATACCTTACATACTTAATAGTTTGCCTGAGGACATACGCCGAGAACCAGTTTTAAGTAGGTTTAAAGTTAAACTTAAAAAAGTATTTTCTATCAACTGTTTAAAAAAGAACTTGAACAGTTGAAACTTTCAACACACAGTATCTAAAAAATAAATAAATTAATTGTAACAGCTAAATTGTTAGTAGCATTGTAATTTCTATTTTTTATTATTATTATTATCTATATATATAAAAGGACTTGTGCTGACTGACTGAGGTAAGATGCACGCAGAGCCGTAACCGCTGATGGTAGAAACGTGAAATTTGGGCAGATGTTTATTTTCATATTCTGGACATCCACTAAGAAGGGAATTTGAAAAATTTTAACCCTAAAGGGATAAATAGGGGTTAAAAGTCTGTATGGAAAAAAAATTTAATCTGCACCGATTTTTATAAAATTTGAAATTCAGACTCTTAAAAATATTTCATTGAACACGTGTTTCATGGTTTTTAAGAATTCACCCTCTAAGGGTTCAAATAAGAGGTTGGAAGGTTATATGGAAAAATCTTTAAATTGCCACCGATTTTTATAAAAAATTAAATTCAGACTGTTAAACATATTTTATTGAACACGTGATTCGTGGTTTTTTTAGAATTCACTCCTAATAAGCGGGCGAAGCCGCGCGCGCCCTCTAGTTCTTATATAAGAGACTCGAGATCCTACAGTCAAACTCATAAATAGTTTTGTAGGACATAGCATAATTTTCTATGTATCTTCTATTGTAATAATAAATTAAAAAAAAAAAAGAAATATTTTTAAGCTGTGAACAAAAAAAAATATTTTTACCACATATATTGTCACTTACGTAAATATGGGAAAAATCACCAAAATATACGTATATAAATTAGAATTCACAGCAAACTTAGACGTTGCGATAGTCTGTAAAATATTGTGTTGAAATGATAATAAATAATTGAGATTCAACAAATTTATCAAAATAAGCTTTACATATCAGATGTGTTTCTTTATGAATTCATCACTAAATCATATATTTTTATATCATTATAAGATCAGAAAATAAATCAGTTTCACACTGTATCCCGCATACAGCAGGGTAGGAGGAAACCTAGTGTTAAGGCACTTAGTTTCCCACTTTCTGCTGAATTCTGGAAGCATTGTGTGTTGAGTGGCAGAACTCAACGGCGCGCTTAACCTCGACACCAGAGCGAAGAAATGGAAATATAAATTTAAGTAAATATTTCATCTCCTCGAGTGGGGATCGAATCCACAACCAGTCGGTTTTACAGTCACACTTTGTGCCGCTGCGCCACGACTGGCCTCAATCAGTATAAGTAGCACTTAAAGATAATAATAATCAATAATAATCAGCTTCACACTGTATCTCACCCAATGTAAGGTAGACAGAGGGAACCTAGTGCTTAAACACCCTGTTCTCCACTTTCTACCGATTTTTTCGAGGCATTGCAAGTGACGGAACTCAACGCCGGGCTTTTGCCTTGGTGCCAGAGTTAAGAAATGAATATATTAGATAAATAATAATTCGTCCATCGAGTGGAGCCCGAAACCATAACCGACGCGTTACTGTCACACTCTTATGATCCTCCACGAGGGCCTCCAAACTATCGATCTTCGTAAAATATTTATTAAATTATTACGCCAACAAAACAATTTTAAACTAAATTAAATTTTCCGTCGCCTAACTAACCTTAGAATAATTTTTAGAACAACGGTTAAAAAACATAGAAGAAAAAATATTTTTTAAATAACAGCTTTCAACCTAATCGAATAACGTACTAAAAAGTAAAACTCTTTCAATATTCATAATGCAGTTTAAGTAACAAAAAAAAATTGTAAACGAATATAAAGCAAGTCATTTTCTAGTACTTACTATAAATAAATTGCTTTCTCATAAAAGAGTCAAGAAGTCTGTTTCGGAGTCTAATAGAGCGTTGTAAAGCGTTCTCTAGGGGGAGATGTATGACCCGTCAACACAATTTACACTTGAATATTTTTATTTTATTTAAATTGAACACCAAATTTGTATAAATATCAGCATTTACTTGATACTAGCTTATAGCTAGCTATACTTTTACTACGCCACGTTGACTACATGCAACGAATTCGGCCGATTGCAAAAGCCGGTCAAGCGCGAGTCGGACGCGCCCGCCGAGGGTTCCATTGAAGGGTCAAAAAATAGTACAATTTATAAAAATTGGTCATCTTAAGTTGGCGGACGGGAAGATGTGCACTCATTTAGTATGAAATGAACTACAAATATATATATATATATATAAAGGTTGTTGAATCATATAAATATAAATTTTGATATTTCGGATGTTTTTCTTTATTCTTACATCGTAAGTTCTTAGGTCTTGCCAAATTTCACAACTAAAAAGGTCTATGATAAATATTCTACAGGTTTATCTGAAATTAACTCCAAAAATAAGTTTGTACTTATTTTGTCTATGATATATCTATATATTTTCTTTTTTTTTATTTTTTTTTCTTTATGTGTATTGTAAGTTGACACATCTTACCAAAATTCATGTTTATAGGGTCACTTGAAGTACCCTATACGATTTGATTACGCGATTTTCATACAAAATGAACCAAAAACGATATATGTATAAACGCTCGTATCTTTTGATGGCATTGACTCAAAAGCTTAATGTTTACTGTGCTTCAAGCGACCGTAGATAAGATTTGAATATTTGGTATCAATTTCAGTTTGATACCTTCGTCCAATATTGAGATAATCTTGATAGATGGACAACAAAGAGATCCTACAAAGGTTCTGTTTCATTTTTTGACGTACGTAATCGTAAGAAGTTTATTATATTAAGTAATTAACCGTAAAATATTAAACTATACTACAGGGCTATGTCTATTATCCTAGGTTATATGTTACTTTTATTTATCTTTACGAAACACCATTTTTGGTGTCAGGCAGAAAGGACATAGTGTTGATTATATTGCGAACGTTGCAACATTTCAATTTTTACATAAATTAATTAATACGAATAATAAGAAAAAAATTCTTGATTTTGGTTTTCTAAAATTGTTGATTTTGGTAAGAAACCTTATCTTACGTATTTTAGAAAACGTATAAAAATTAGTTTGTTTGTTATACGTTGAACGTATGGCTCAGTGGTCAGAGCGCCTGGTCGGTTTCCAGGAGGCGCGGGTTCGAGTCCCTCTATGTTAAATTTTTTATACGTTTTCTAAATAAAATAAGTATTTTTCTTTCCTAAGTGTGGATTAACACTTTAAAAATGTTAAAAACCTTATCTTGTAGGACAACGCCTACTACGCATAGAACCCAAATCGTGCAACCGTTATAAGTTATCAAATCGCAATTTTTTAATTTAACCAGCTAACTATGGATTGCCTAATTAAAACAAACAAGTTGTTCGTTGATATGAAGAGAAAACAATAAAAAAAATGTACATTTATAACTCTACTATACTAGCAGTGAGGAATCAGGGTCCGCGCAAAATTTCAGTTTAGGATAGAGTTATGGACTATTTCTTGTTTTTTTATTGGATTCTAAAACATATGTAGAGTAAAACGCCAGGATCAAACTCTTCGCTTTAGCAGAAAAGCAAAAAACCATTCACCAATAAAACCACAGAGCCACAAAGGAACCCATCAGTTAAAATCAACTCCTATAACTTTGATTTAATGGAGTAACAAACAGAAAACAGCACAAGTTTCCAAACTATATTTCGGAGGTGAGTTGTGAGATTCGATTATGAAGTGCTGAAACGCTGAAGTATGGAAAGGAAATGTATCGCGAAATTGTCAAAACTTTCGCAAAGTTCTGCCGAGTTTTGTTTTGTTGTTTTTGGTTAATTAATTGGATGGGTGATAAATTCGAGCTTTGTAGAGCTTTTCCTTTGACTGACATTCTGATTTTTTTGAAATTTCTCATTATAGTTTCAGTATAGCATTTTCAGTTGTTTTTTTTTTTAGGTTTTCTTTTGCTTGCTGTATCTTTACGAGCACTTTAGAAATTAAAATTGAATTTGAGTTGTATAGTTATAGCATAAGTATATTTGTAAATTAATTATAAAGTACATATCACCGTATCTATTTCTTTTACTGAACGTAAAGATTTTTTTGTTTCTTTGTTAAATAATTTATTTAACTATTTTATATATTTTATATAATTTCAGGGAAGCAGCTACTTAAAATTATTTTAATTTCAGATAACTTCTTCCCATAAGTTCTAGTCTTCTCTGAAGCTTAATATTTAGCACCCTCACTTAGATCAACGTTGTCTCGTTTTGAATTTATTAACTTGTAATAAAGTTCAGGGCAGCAAAATGGAATATCCATTATGCGAAAGGACATCTTGATTAAGTTTTTCCTGAGAGCACCTGTGACAGCCACTTTATAAGTTATATTAAAACAATACTTCCAAGTGTCAAGATATCTTTTGTTGAGGCGAATTAAAAGAAAAGAATAGAACCGCTTTGTTAAATGTTCACTTTATAATGCAGAGTTTTAATTTGGTGCAGTAATTTGTTATTCAAGTTAAACTTTACGTTAATTATTAATGTAGGAACCAATATGTCATCTCCAGATAGTGTATATACTTAAATATGATAATAAAACAACCAAAGAAACTTATATATTTTACATTTTTATTTACAATGCCATCCACAGTACAAATAGTTATGAAAACAGATAACATACTATGTTAATAGTATATTATCTGATTTCAAGTCAAGTAGTAATAATCAATTAAGTTAAAAATTAAAACAAAATATATGTCTTTAGAAACAAAAAAAAAATCTTCAAAAAACTCTACTAAAAAAAATTGTGATACATAAAGTGAAATTTGACTTTAAATTTTATTTATTATGAAATGATTATAATATTTAAAATATATCAATCGTCATATAAAATGTTGTACTAATATATTACCTCAATGATGAATTAATATGTAATTATTTTCATAGTATGAGATCGTCAAGGCGCAGTGTGACATGAACTATATAAACGAGACGGTTGTATGTTCGATCCCCACTCAAGAAAATTAATTAAAACTATTTATTTTTATTTCTCGGAAATTGGGTTGTACACAGAATTTGAAGTAACCTACTTTTTGTGGGGCACAAGTGTATAACTTATCTACTGTGACAAGATGTGACTATTTTCTATGTAAAATATATGTTGAACATAAGAATAATCTGATCAATACAAGACCCCAAACATCGCATCTGTTTTGGAATCGTGAAATAAATCCGGCCATTCGTTACGTATAGCTTTTGAGGTGAAAGGTTTCGGTTAGTTTCCATTGTAGTTGCTTCAATTTTTATCTTTTTACTATTAAAAGTATGTTATATATTTATATCTATTTTTTATTTTACGTTGTAAAATGAGTATTAAGAGTAGGTGCAGATCATTAAATTGTATATTGGAACCCACGATACAGGAATATATAATGTAAGTATCGTAACATATATATCATACGTCTTTGTTAATTAATTGAATTATTAAATCCAGACATATACCAATTATGAAGAGGTTAATGACAGTGGACGAGGCGGAAGAGGTATGCAGAAATTATAGTGTTTGGCACACCGTCCACCGTCTCTGACTACCCCGCTATAGAGTCAGCGTGAAACTACGTTAAGTTTTGACTGACATTTTTTTAAAGACCTAAACACGCAATAACATATTAACATATAGCACTTATAACAAAATTTCATATTCTTACGAATCATCCAAAATCCAACAACGGAAACGGATTCCAAATCTCAACTTGAATACAGAATTTCCTCGCTACATTTGAATGCGGTGTATTAGTGAATGGTAAGATTTATTACTTTATACGTCGCTCTGTCACGATTTATGTTGACTCCTTGTGCGTTACGCATTTCCCACTTGAAGGTATAACATCGATTGTCGATACTTGTTAGGGAGCTGTGATACGGTAAAACCAAATTGGAAACGATGGTTACGGCTTCGAATTCCATTGAGAGAAAGTGTCTACATTGTATATACATAAAAATTGACGTTATTTTACTTGTGGCAGAGGCGCAAGCGTGTGACTGCAACGCTACGGTTGTGAGTTCGATCCTCACTCGGGGTAATGAATTATTATTTATTAATAATTTAATTTTTTCGTTCCGAAACGAAGGCGAAGATCACGAGTTCACTCAACACGCAATGCCTAGAAAGTTCGACAGAAAGTGGGAACCCAGTGTTAACACTAGGTTCTTCTATATATACCCTACCCATACCCTATTATATGCGGGCTGTAACATGAAGCTGAAAAAAATACTTCAGCTTCACACTTTGCCGCATGAACCGCTAAATACATTAGCAGAAATAATCTAGTAAAGAAATTTCATTTTTTTGTATAACTTCATGTTGCCAGGCCAAGAACTATATTTTTGACATTTTTGAATTAAACACCCTACATAATTTCAAATGTTGTTTACGTACTTGTAACAAATGTAAGTAAATATAGATATCTATATATAATGAAAACAAGAAAAAAGAAAATAATTACATCACTACTGTACTCAATTGTGTATGACAGTTATCAAGACAGTCGATCGTCGAAGAAGTTTGCCCTTCCTGACAAATTAGTTTGACATCGCAATTTGACCATTAGGACTTAATATTATTATTTTTTGTATTTTACTTTCATATAAAAATATATCTACTATAAATATATATAAAAGCAAAGAAATAACAAGAGAGAGTCCAAGGAGGCTTCAGACCTAAAAGAAGGTGTATGGATCAGATCTTTTCCCTCCGCATCTCACAGAAAAAATCTTAGCCGTTCACCAAAAAGTTTTCAGTGCCTTTGTGGATTTGGAAAAGGTGTTTGACAGGGTTGTGAGAACGAAATTATAGGAGATACCACTTTACTAATGGTCTGGTACACTACTAATGCTAATTAAAGAGAAAACGTATAAAAATTTGAACGCAGCGAGACTCAAACCCGCGCCTCCTGGAAACCGACCAGGCGCTTTGACCACTAACCACTAGGTGGTCAAATTTAGTGGAGGGTTGATGACAGTAGACGATGCGAAAGAGGTATACAGAGACCGTAGTGTTTAACGCTCCGTTCTCTCTGACTACCCCTAGTTTAGTTAAGTCTATTTTTAAATTATCTAGTTCATTATTAAGATGAAGAACAGCATCAAAACGTGACTTAAAATATAATTTGACTGGCAAAATAGAAACTTTCCATTGCCCCTCATCTCACTGAGAAAGTTGTAAAGTCGTAACTTAGCCGTCATATTTAAGAGCTAAGTTACGTGGCGGATATAAAAAACGGATCTTACTTGTCACCATTTTTTGTTAGAAACTTTGTTCCAAACTCGGATAAATAACCGTAAGCCGAGCTTTGTACCAGCGATTATCTTCTTTTGTTTGTATGCGAGTTCGCGTCTTAATTGCTTTTGATATGAATGAGGATGGCCATCAATTTTAAATTAATGTAAAAAATAATTCCAATGCATTTAATAGGAAGATTGCCATTTGAGGCCATTTGACAAAGTGTGACTGTACAATCGACTGGTTCGATCCCTACTCGAGACAATGAAATATTTATTTAATTTTATCTTTCCATTTCTTCGCTCTGGTGTCGAGGCAAAGCACGGCGTTGAGTTCCGCCACTCAGCACACAATGCCTCCAGAATACGACGGAAAGTCGTACGACGTCGACGACACTCCGTTCCCCGAGTGTCTTAACACCAGGTTCCCTCTGCCTCCCGCACACAGCAGGGTTGCTGTGTGCGGAATACAGCGTGAAGCTGGTTTTATTTTTTAATTTAATTTCCTTAACCATAGGTAATAGATACAAGATTCAATTATCTATCTATTCATCTATTAATAGTTTTTTTTATAGAATTGACAAGGCAAACGAGCGTACTACGAAACCGCACAGTAGTGGAGTGCCACGTATCCAGGTGGTGTGGAAAATCTTTGAGTTTGTGCCGTACTGTGCGGTTAGAGAATTCGATGGCAGAGAACGCACAGCGAGGAGACGTCTCTACGCAAAGCCAAAGTACCTCATGAGACATTTACATAGATCATTGGAACGTTGAACGGCCCTATGTTGTATGCGATCAAATGGTTCAAGCTGATACCAGGGTGAACCCACAACTTTACCCGTTCTTCTTCCTTAACTTCTTATATTGTCAAATGTATCAATAAGGTAACAAATATATAGATTTTACACTAAGACGTTGGATATCTTCATATAAAGATATCATTCACAACCTTCTCATATTTCACCTTAGGGAACCAAAATAGGATATATCCATACATTTCCGGCATTCACAATACACGGGTACATTTATCACACACTTAACAGAATTTAGCCTAATAACGTGCGCCGTTCAGCATTGAAGGCAGGAACAAAACGGCCGGTAGAACAAATGGTGTACAAACACATTTACATTAGTTCCCGTAATGGGCCACATTAGAGAGGTCGTTCGCTCAAATGAGATAATATGGATAGCGAGAGCTTATGTTTATGCTTTTCTTTTGTTTGTGTGTTTGAGAAAGAATTAAATGTAGTTATAGTTAAAGTTAAAAAGAAAATTATTACTGTATTTATTACTGTATAAATATGCAAAAGGAAAAAAAATCTTGAATTCGCCCACGATATACAAAAATTAAAACTCTCTGAAGGACAACAATTTGATTTTTTTTCTGATGGACAATGATGCAACTTTTTAGAGTTCCGTATTAAAAAAAAGACGGAACAGGATTATAGGATCACTTTGTTATATGTCTGTCCGTCGAGAATTTGAAATACAAATAAAGGGAAAAATCTGAAATGTGAAAATTGATATCTATTTCATGAAATGCACATTACAAACTTATATTTGTAGTTTATTTCATATAAAAAGAATTCGTAATCTTCGTTCAAATTTAAGTTTGCCAACTATTTTAGGTGCACTTCTCGTTAATTTACTATCCTGGAATTGGTACGGAATCCTCGGTGGACGAATTCGATTTGGTAAAGTAACCAGTTTATTTTTGGCTAATAATACTTACGACAGTGCTTTCTCATACAAGATATTATTAATTTCAAATTATAATATATAAAATCATTCTTATACTTTTTTTATATAATAAAAAAATAAACATGAACATCGATTCCATATAAGCAAGTACTAACAATATTATACCGTCCTCTGGTATTACATACGTATACCACGTGTCATTAGTTATTATTTCGAGTCTAATATTACATAGGCAATAAACTAGACAAATTAGATCAATAATTTGTAATCAAAATGTTGAAGCTTAATAAAGCATCCATGATGTACGAGATACGTTTAATTTAATTTATGTTATCTGGAACTAGAAGTCTCGTGCCAGATACTGACGTAACTTTTCATATAAATTCTTGCTGAACGCAAATTCTTTAATTTACTAAATTAAAAGCATGATGAAGCAGGGTGTGATTGTAACGCAATGGTTGCGGGTTCGATTCGGTTCGTTCGCCAGTCGGGGGAATGAATTATTATTTATTAATATTTTCATTTCACAGAGTGTCTTAACACTAGGTTCCCTCTCTCTAATCTGATATATACGGGATACAGTATGAATCTCATTGATGATTATTATGAAAATAATTGAAGTTTACTCTAAATTTGATGTTGGTGTTGGTTCGTACCCAACTTGGGGACCGATTGCGTATAAATTATATTCATTTCTCTTCTCTGGTGGGCAAGCAGCCATTGGGTGCCGCTGTGAAAATGGGGCGGAAAGCGATCTTATCTTTCTGCCTAAACCGCTTTGTGGGAAAAAGCGTAAACAAAAAGAAATCAAGTGAAATTTTAACCAAAAACATTCTTTTAGTCAAGCTGTACCCAATTGGGCCATATAAGTACATAACGCTACATACAAACTTTTAACGAAACAATATTGACATTTCAATACACAAGAGGCCACGTAACCCGGAATTTGTAAAGTACCTGAAACAAGAAATATAAATCGTTAAGATAGAATAATAATAAAATTTTACGTTGTTTACAGTTGCTGTGGAAGTAATAAAACTATTGATATTTTCGTTATAAAATTTTACTTCTCTATTCGAATACGGCATACACCTATTCTTGGTACAATGAAAGTTCCGATGAATAAAACTCAATGCTCGATGGGGACTCGTGTTTGTATAGCTTCGATATACTGTTTTCAATTCAATTTTTCCTAAACTTTGTAATTTTCTATGTTTCGTTTATTAATTATTGCTTTATAATTGTTTAGACAATGTTATATTTTTTTATTTAAAAATTAAAAAATGTATAGAAAGTTTTAATTAAAAAATTATGAATATTATTTAACTTATATAGTAATAATTATTTGAGGCCAGTCGCGCACAAAGTGTGACTGTAAAACCGACTGGTTGTAGGTTCGATCCCCACTCGAGGAGACGAAATATTTACTTAAATTTATATTTCCATTTCTTCGCTCTGATGTCAAAGCCAAGCGCGGCATTGAGTTCTGCCACTTAACACGCAATGCCTCCAGAATTCAGCAGAAAGTGGGGAATGGAGTGTCTTAAACTAGGTTCTCTCTGCCTACCCTGCTGTGTGCGGGATACAGCGTGAAGCTGTTTTTTTTGTATAGTAATATACATGTTAATATTCTACAAATTTTGCAAACGGTCATAATTTTAAAAGTCTTATCGGGATAAGAATATATCTTGTTAATATTTTCTTTCGAATTTTTATCAGTAACAAACCGATCAAAATAGGCAAAAACTGCATTATAACGATCAGATTAGAGATAAATAAATCAAATGAATAAATCAACTTCACGCTATGTCCTGCACACAACAGGATAGGCAGAGCGAATCTAGTGTTAAGACACTTTGTTCCCCATTTTCCGCCGAGTTCTGGAAGCATTGCGTGTTGAGTGGTGGAACACAACGCCGCGTTTTGCCTCGACACAAGAGCGAAGAAATGAAAATATTAATGTAAATAAGTATTTCATTTTCTCGAGTGGAGATCGAACCCACAACTAGACGATTTTACAGTCAAACTTTGTGCCCATGCGCCGCGACTAGCCTATAAGAAATAATAAGCATACAATAAAAAAACATTGTCCCAAATATCTGTCTATGTAGAAAGGAACCGACTGGATGACTTTTGGTTCAGCAGTCATTTATTTGAAATTTTAAGATAAAACTAAAACAATATAGTATACAGTAGGTATACTGTCTCATATCTCTACTATATTATAAGCTTTCCAAACAAGTTTCCATCTTGGACAATTTGATAAGTGGTCGGCAACTTACGAAACTGCTGTTCGAGATTACAGAGGGTTTTCAGTTTTGCTCTTCTAAATATATTGCATAACTAAATTTAAGGGCGAAGTTTATACTCAACTCATTGTGTCTCAAAGTATATGGAAATATATTTGTATATTAATATATATATGTACGTACAGTTTATATGAGCTTAGGTTAATATATTATTCATATTATTAGATCGTTTTAGCGCATTGACTGTAAAAAAAATGGAATTTACAGATTTATTAAGTATCACTTTTCCGTATAT
Organism: Heliconius erato x Heliconius himera; assembly: GCA_013421005.1. Classification (NCBI taxonomy): domain Eukaryota; kingdom Metazoa; phylum Arthropoda; class Insecta; order Lepidoptera; family Nymphalidae; genus Heliconius; species Heliconius erato x Heliconius himera. The sequence continues at coordinate 9,825 of JAATLQ010004101.1, read as the reverse complement.
TGGATATTTGAATTATATTTTAAATATAATAATTATACCTGAAATTAGAAATATATATATATATATATATATATATATATATATATATATATATATATATATATATATATATATATATATATATATATATATA
>JAATLQ010004097.1:1759-52632 GCA_013421005.1 Heliconius erato x Heliconius himera | reverse complement strand
CATCGTATAACCTCGCACAAATATGAGCTTTAACTCAATGGCAGAAAGGCCAAATATTACTTACATTAAAATAACTAATAACAAAAATATTAGTCTGAACTTCGTACATTTTGTCATTGTATTGTATTTACGTTGAAAATAATATAATATATATTACAACAGTTTAAAATAACAGTTAAAAAAATATAATATAATGAATAATGCATTATAAAAATATAACAGTAACGCCCAACACTACTAATAAGTAATAACCGTCGCGTTGCAACTCGTTAGAAACATTTTACGGTACCGTAATATAAATAAAAATTACAAATATTTTATTCCTAAGAATATTTATATTCAATTATTGAATTTAGTTTTTTGACACTAATTATTCGTTATATATTTTATTTGTTACTTACTTAATTTAATTTCTTAAGAAACTAAATTTATTTTGAAAATTCAGTCATGTGAGTGCAACTGACGCTTAGCAGAGAGCAGACTTAGATTGTAAATGTCAAGTGTAATGTTGACAAAATATACGGAAATTTAATTCGCTAATAATTTAAATTCAAATTACTATTTCATATTTATAATAAATAAATTAAAAAACCGCATTACATATTCAGTTATAAAACTCAAATGTCGCCTTCATAGCAAAATTCCAAGGTTTTTTCCGCATATTATATTTTATTACACTGTTTTCCTTGTTGAATGAAACCACATTTATCTACATGCTAGTTCTAAATACATTTTCGATATTATTACAAGTGACGTTCATTGTTTTTATGACGTTATTGTCTATGAACATTATAAGGCATTTTACCAGTGGTGTTAAGAAGATGGCTGTATTAGCTCCTGCATTATTTGTGAATCACGGTGGAGGTCCTATGCCTTTGTTAGGAGAAAAAGACCATCTAGGCTTGACACACTTCTTACGAGACGATGTTAAAAAACATATAAATTTAAAGGAAGTTAAGGCTATCATACTTGTTACTGCCCACTGGGAGGAGAGTGAAGTTACAATTTCTTCAGGAGAACATCATGATTTATACTTTGATTACTATGGTTTCCCACCAGAAACATACAAATATCGGTATGATGCACCTGGAGACCCAGAACTGGCTAAACGCATCCAAGCAACATTACAAAAAGCAGGTATAGATTCAAAATTAGATCCAAAAAGAGGTTGGGATCATGGGGTGTTTGTACCAATGATGTTAATAAACCCATCAGCAGACATTCCTATAGTACAAATATCAGTTCTATCAAACCAAGACCCTGAAAAACATTATAAATTAGGCCAAACTTTAAACCAATTTAGGAAAGAAGGCATTGCGATACTTGGTTCTGGAATGTCCTATCACAATATGAGAGAATTTCGATTTAGCCGCCACTTAAATAAAGTTATAAATAAAGATTTTGATGAATTTTTAAACAATGCTTGTACATCTAATAATGATAGAAGAAAGGCCCAGTTAATGCAATGGGATAAACAACCTGGTGCTCTTGAAGCTCATCCTCCTAGAGCAGCAGAACATTTAATGCCCTTGATAGTTATTGCAGGAGCTGGCGGAGAAGGACCAGGGGAAAGGATTTTTAATTGGGATATGTCTGGGACATTTAGACTAGGTGGATTTATTTGGAAGAATTAATGTATTTATGCAATTACTGTTAAATAATATGTTTTTATTTATGAGAGTTTCAGCTTAAGATTAATAAAATTTACATAAGTTAATTTTAATTACTAAATAAGTTACACAATTTGTAATACACAAAATTTGGCAATAATTTGTAAAAGATATGTTTTTTTTGTCACTATTTATTTTTAGATAATCTTTCAATTTATCTTTAAGATAACAAGATAAATTTAAAGTTATAAAAGGCTGTAAGGAGTTATAAGGAGTTTTTAGTCTTGTAGAAATTGTTATTCTATTTTGTAGGATTGTATTTAGTCCTATGCAATACAAATATTTCCTATAAATATTATTCTATAGTATAATTATATCTGCTTACAATTGTGTATCATATTGTATTACTTTTAAGTGGGACCACTAAATATTTAATATATTTATTTATATGATATATAAAAGTAGTTTTATAAAACTGTTGGAAATAAAAAATATATTGTAATGTTTATCTTTTATTAAATTTCTTATTAGATTTTGATTTAAAAAAATATATTCTTTTTCAGATAAAATTAATATTTGTTCACTTAAATTATCAACATGGACATAAAATATCTCGACCTAGTATCAAAAGTGAAAAATATAAAATTCCTTTTATTGCTGTTTTGCTACACAAACTACTAGTAAGGGTAGTATTGCATTAGATACATACACGTTTAAACAATGTTTTTTGTTTAATTTCAAAATTATGAAATCTAGTATCTGCCCTTAGTAGTTCAAAAAACGTTTGCTATTTTTCACTTTCGATGTGTCCATGGATGGCACACATTTCCTTTGCTTTTAGACTAAATAATTATGGATATATCACGTAGGTAGCTTAGAGGGGCGCTATGTTGCGTTAGAGGTAGGAAAAAAGTGAAAAAAGTAATAATATGTTGTATATAAATTTATTGGACAACAATTATCAAAATTTGGACGTTAACACTGACGAAACGATTAGACGAGATACTGAAACAAATAAAACCTAATAATTATTTTTTATTTTCTTTGTATTCTTGAAGCTGTCGTGGTGCAGGAGCCAAGGCTTGTAAAACCGGTATTTTTCTAGTACAGGTAACATTGGCCTTGAAGGTTATATAAATATATTAATTACCGGTAAATTCAATACCTGTAATATAAAACTACCTTATATTACAGGTATAGAATTTACCAGTTTGGTCGGCGGGAGCTTCATAATTACAGGTAAAATACCGGTAATTATAAAGGATTTTTGTTTATAAATAGTGTTTTCATTTATATAATAAAATAAATAGATATATTCGAAAATAAATTAAATGACTGTCACCTTTATCTTCAATATTGAAAATATTTGGTCGCCTTTTGTAAAGTTTCATACCTACTTGTTTATTTTTTTTTACTTTTTTATTTATTTCATTTTTGACTCCGCGAGATTTTATTTATTTTATTAAGTGTGAAGCATTAATAAATATTTAATTTCTTCGCACTAATAACGAGCAACAGTATAACTAACCTAAAATTCAGCGTTATGAACCAGATCTTGATCTGCGCCGGAGACGATGTTTCCTATCGCAGTAGCGGCACCTTTTGAATCTCCCAGACCGCGATCGGCATCGCCATAGCGAACTGTCAGAGATAATATATTTTGTAATAATATTTTTCTGAATGAAGCAGGATCTCTACAGAGGCTCTAAACAACTCTATGTTCCAAGTAAATTTTAAACAGAGCTAGCTTCACAAAGATTATAACATATAAATAACTATTTGACACGATATAAAGCTAAATTATGAAACTGAAGCTGATGCATATTTTTTAAAATTTTCTTGACTTTAGACCTGTAATGCCACTTCCTTTCGAATGTTTCAGAAATTATCTTTATAATGTATTCTATGTCTGTCTGTTTTTATATCTTAAAGAATTCATATACTTTTTTTATCTTCAAGCATCACGTGGTTCAGGCCAGTCGTGGTGTTGGTGCACAAGTGTGGTACTGTAAACGTGAAAGGTTGTGGGTTCGATTCTCACTCGAGGAAATGAAATGTTTAATATTTTCATTTCCCCACTCTATTTATATATAGAAATACCCCCAGAATTTGGCGGAAAGAGGGTAATGGTAGTGTCTTAATGGGTACGGAGTGTCTTAACACTAGGCACTAGGCAGAGGGAATCTGGGTAGATTCCCTCTGCCAACCCCGCTTTTAGCGTGATACAACGTGTACCTAAAAAGAATATTTGTATTATTTTAAAGGTTAACCGTGCTCTAGATCTGGACCGCCGTCTACAACTTCGTCGTCTGCTTCTACCTTTGATACGGTACCGTCGGTCACCTGATCTGCAGCGTTTAAACCTGCCTTTCTTGGTGCGACATCGACTGTATAAAAATTAAATTATATTTTTGTTTTTTATAGCTTCACACTGTATCCCGCATATAGCAGGGTAAAACAGTCATGTCGACGTCATGTCATCTAATGACATTATCATTTTAAAGAGAATATCTAATCGTAAGAATAGCCATACATCGACACCAAAGTTTCATATATATTCATACACCCAACACCAATAAGTCAAATTAGAGAATAGGTATCTAGGCTCTTGGGTGGTGCTTACTTGGCAGTTATTAGGTAACAAAGATGCGACAAATAGTATCTAACTTTCGTAAAATATAAAGCTCAATGTTTTAATATTTTCTTGGCAACAATATTAAAAATGACGATGTTCATTGCACAGACACTTATGGCTACAGTATAGCTAACTTCCTGCCAGACAGCCCCTAAATCCTATAAACTATAAGCGCCTACGAACATATTAGGAGCAAATAAATTTTTTTGCACATTAGTTAATTAAAATTATTTACTATTGTTCTTATTATAAATTGTTGTTGTCAGTTACTACATGTTAGTACACTTTAGTATATTACATTCGCAGGCGCTTGTAATTTGTGAGTTTAGCGGAGTTTTATCATAAATTGTGACAATTGTTTTCTACATAAGAAATTCCCAGAAAACAATGCGGAAAGGTTAAAAAAACCTAATTTCAAGACTGCCACGCTTCATCGATCGTACTGCACTAAGTAGAGCAAAGCTGCAAGGAAATTTAGTACGTCATACGTACCTATAATATATTAACAAAACTTTTATGATTATAGGATTTATAGGTATAATTTTATTACTCTTTTTATGTGTTGTTTTTTATGTTTATATTATAAATAAATAAAAAAACTAATAAGTAACTCACATTAACTTTTCTAAATTATTAATAAAATCTTGCCGATTTGACCAATTGCTTCATAATATGTAGTAGGTAAGTACAAAAAAGAATACAAGCAAAAAGGATATATTACTAAACCACAAACCACATTTAGTATTGAAAATGAACGTTTACTTACGTTTTACGCATTCTGAAATAAAAAAACGAAAAACAATTTATAAATGAATTAATAAAAGAAATATATTGATAGTATATGTTAACGTTCATACTTTCGCGTTCGACGGCATCTTGCCATTGTATCTGCAAAAATATCATATATTATTTATTTACGTTACGTTTACGTTGCATTAAGACACTTCCATTTTCCATTTTCCGCGGGCATTGTGTGTTAAATGGCGACGCCACGCTTTGCCTTGACACCAGAGGAAGGAAATGAAAATATTAAATTTGTAATTTCTTTGAGTGGGAATCGATCCCACATCCTGTCGCATGTTTGTGCCCCTGCCAAACGACTGACCTCTTCATGTATATATATATATATTAATTTATTTCTAGACAACGAATGGTATTTTTCATCCGCTCGCTTCACTCACTAACCATATTCGCTTCGCTTACCGTAATGACGATAGAAAATTTTAAACACTATAAGACAGTTTATGGAACATTATTGATTTTAAATTGCTCTAGGTACACATATAATTTGTGAATTCTAGAATATTCTTAGATTTTTATATATATTTAGGTATACTTATAATAAAAAAATGCATTATTTTGGTTTTCGTACCACATAATAAAATCAATATTTAATATGTAAGTACTTAATTAAAAACAAGCGATCAAAAGCGATATAAAAAGCCGAGAGATGGAGATGGAGACACTGTCGTCAGTGATATATATTATAAAAAATTTACATCGATCGTTGTGATTTAAAGGGCTATTTTTAAATATTTCAGCGAAGCGGGCGAGGGCTTGCCAGTCCCATTTTCTATAGTATAGTTTCAACTGTGTGTCCCATTTTCTATAGTATAATTTCAACCATGTTCAAAAAACACAAAATTCTACTTGTAACTAATAAACAAAACTTACCTTTTATTGACTATTTACTTTTTAATTTCACATAAATTATATTAATTCACAAATTAAAAACCCATTTAAATTTTTTAGTAAAACGCCGTAAAAAACATATGCATATCAAAATCTAAAAATGAAATGTATTAAATTATTTCTGTTTTTGAATATTTTATAATATGTCAATTATAATTATTCTTCTTTATTATTTATAAAATAAACCTTCATAGTTCGTTTTTGTTTTTTTTTTTAGCTTTACACTGTATTTAATGTTAAGACACTCCGTTCCCGACTGCCCACTCAACGCCGAGCTTTGTATTGTTACCAAAGTGAGGAAATAAAAATAATTCATTTACCAAAGTTACAATCGAACACACAACCGTCGCGGTTACAGAGACGCTGTGCCCTACGTCACGACGGCTTCTATCTCACTTTCAAACTTCATACGTATTATATTATATGTATAATGCTTATAGCACACCGTCTAGAGCTCCTTAATAATATACAAGAGTACGGCTTCAAATACGTTTTAAGTAAAAAAAAAACAAAATTGCCGTGCTTAATTATATTTTGGAAGATAAAATTCTTATTTTTACATCATATCATTCTGAATTTGGCATATAATAACAGAAGTGTCTTAATGGGAATAGTGTCTTAATACTAGGTTCCTAAGTTCCCTCAGATTATTCTGTTATTTAAGGGATATAGCATGAAATTAACAAAAAATCCTCCCCCATTGTTCAACAAATGTATTGTCCATTCTCATTTTTTTTACCTGAGAAAAAAAATGGCTCACTAAACTAATTTATTGGATCGGTTGTCGTTGCGATTCTCACCTGAGAACATATTTAATTATTTTCATTTAACCACTATAGTAAAATATACCCATAGTTGAGACTGCAACCGATCACATGTGAAAAAAATGTTAATAATCTGTGGCAAAATTTCATACATAACTGTTCAGCTATTTTCAAGTTGTATTTTTTTTTATTGTTGGTATTTCACTTAATATATTTCATATAAACAACAACAAAAAAAACCTGGGTGCACATAAAACTAAAAAAAACCATTAAAAAATTTAACCAATCATTAATAATATACAATTTAATATATCACAAGCAACAACTTAAGAACAACTATTGTTTAAAATTAATCTTATATCCTTTGGTCTCCGGGTCCTGCTCCATCTTGAAGTTCTCAGTGGATAGGCCAAAAGGTTTCAATATCATATTGCCCAAGTCTTTCAATTTGCCTAACATTTCTGTTTTTAGTTTCTCATTTCTTTCCTCTATTAATGGCGGTAGACGGATTAAGGCTTTTTGAGCCTCTTTGTGTTCTGGATCGAGTTCTAGAATCTTCTTAAAGTCTTCTAAGCATTCATCTAATTTGTCTGTTGCTTCATATGATTGTGCTCGTCTGAAATAAGAAAAATTATAGTATTGAACCTCATTGTTCCTTATAAATAAATGTTCATCTGTAAACCACACTAGTATTATAAGTGTGAAAGTTTATGAGGATCTATGTTTGTTCCACTTTCACACAAGAACTACTGAAAGATTTAGGTGAAACTTTACAGTAATATATCTTATACATCAGAATAGTACATAGTCAAAAATTGATATAAATATTTTATATGATATTTTATATGTGTTATCATAACAAAGCAGGCAAAGTCGCAAAGAGCTCTGCCACTCAACACACATTGTCCCGAAAATTCAGTGGTGCATGGGTAACTTTATTTCTTACCTATAATATGCTTTTAAATATTTATCATCTAGTTCAACAGCTTTAGTACAATCTTTTGCCGCTTGCTTATATTTTTGTAGCTTCATTTTTGCTGCACTTCTGTTACAATACAGTATGGCCCTTTGCTGCGAGAATTGTAATGGACATATTCTTAATGCTGGAAAGAAAAAAATACATATTCATTTTCCTAGAGTACTTTATTTTGTATATTAATAATTATTTAATACATCAAAGCCCGTCGTGGTGCAAGGGCACAAGCGTGCAACTGTAAATATGACAGATGGTGGGTTAGATTCCCACTGGAGGAAATGAAATATTAAATAAAAAAGTTATGTCAATATAAATTGATTGCATACGGCAACATTGCTACAAAATAAGTGTTTTATTGAATTGGCTGAAACCTTAGTGATCAATGTATGAAATGTTTATAAAAAATATCTAAACGACTGAAAAATATTCTATAATGCGTTGTTAAAAGTAGTACGTAAAAAAATAACCCTAACTCGTTATCAACAAATAATAGGTACATTTGTTAACAATAAAAGTATATTTTATCATCATTTAACCTACACTTTATATTCTTGTATAATGGAACTTTATATTCCTACAATGTAGTGCCAATCGAAGGTAACTCACAGCCTTGGTTTGATATGTCATGCAAACTTGCTGCTTTTAGCAAACGCGAGACCTTATAAAATCTGGGCTGAGGCACTGGTCACTAAAGATCCGAAGGTGAAAGCCTCAATGAGGTAATATAACCGAGCATCTGGGTACTTTCAAGTGGCAAATTGCCAGAGCAAAGTCCGAGCATATCGCCAAAATCGGTGAGAAGCTTGATAACTACCCGTCCGGAACTCACCAGTTTTGGGCCCTCACATCTTAGTCCATATGACGAAAGAGAAAGTTGACCTTCTGGGTGCTCTTTTTGCATCGATCTCGACTATGGACGACCGACGAAAAAGAAGCGGTGTCAAAGCTCATTGCCGGAATTTAAATTCAGCCAAAAACCTGTTAGACGAGTTCTGTCTTCTTGGGATGTCCACAAGTCGAGCGGGCCAGATGACATCTCTCCTTTAGTGCTCCGATCAAACTTTTAAAAACTCACCAGTGCTAACGTGATAGTTTCGGTACTCTTATTCATTCGGGGTAGTCCCAGACTCATGGAATGCAATTGTCACTCGAAGGTAGTTCAACCGCTTTGGCTTTCAAAAGCAGAGTAGGCTTTTAGGCTTGGCAGTTAGCATAGTCATGGCGTAAGCTCTTGATCGAATGTAGCACGATGCGCTCCTTACAAAACTTTTATCTTACTAGCTTCCCGAGAATTTATTCACTGTCAACAGTTTTTGCTCTGAATACATATCCATGAACTCTGGCGTCCCCCAAGACGTGCGTGTCTCTACGCTGTTTCTTCTGCATATCCACAAGTTGTTAAGAAGATTCTAACACACATTGCTATGCAGATGATACATAATGGGCTCTATATACTTCGGCTGCGCAAGTCTTTCACGGGAAAACGTCGGCCGGTGACGAAATATACTTGTGTCTTCTGTTGAGGCATCCCTTAGGAATGTCTCCTTATCTAAGGGGTGAAAGGAACCTGGTTCAATTTGACCACTACGAAAAACCCAATTATCGTGTAACCAGTCTTCAAGAACACTCCTCCTAAAGATGCGCCCAGTATCAACACATCAGGCCTTAGGGTTTCAAGTGACTTCTAATATGGCGGTCATCTGCCCAGCCAGCCCAGCTTCGACTACATATGAAGTACTGTTCTCATCTCTGGATTGGTGCACCTCAGTATCAGCTTGACTCATTTGAGACACACACATACACAAAATGTAGAGCCGTTCGAATCTTTGGGGACTGATGATCTGTGAAAGGCTTGATAGTTTGTTTGGCTTTGCGTAGAAATGTCTTCTCATTGTGCGTTCTCTACTCCATTTATCATGGAGTGTCCTGGGAACAGTGCGACCTGCCGCCGAATTTTCTAACCGCACTTTAATGTTTTCGCCGAAATTTAATTGTTTTAAATATTTTTTCAAATAGATAAATGGAAATTAAAAATTTCATGCAAGTACAAAAGTACAAAATGTCCAAAAGTTAGTTAATGCTATTGAACCAATATTAGTTTTTAAATTTGGAGCACCAAGTTGTTGAATGACTCGATGAAAACAATGTTGATATTTCAAAATAGGATGAAAGTGAACAAAGTGCAAACACAAAACATTGAGTGGAAACTTAGAATCTTGGATTCAGGTGAAATGTACTGAAGAATTTTCATTCATAAGAAATTTATTTTGTTCATTATAATGCTTAAGATATTTATATTTGTGACTATGTTGTGTCAATAAAATTTATTAAAATGAATATTTTAGTATCCTTAACACACTATCTATCCATCTATCCTAAGCTTATTTTCTTATTATATGTCCTAAGCTTATATATCTTATATGTCCTAAGCTTACTTTCTTATATAAAGAATTATAAGTGCCGCAAATGAATCAATAAAAAAACAGAAAACATTAAAATAAAAATGCATATACTAATGTTTACGTAAGCATAGGAGGGGGGGGTGATTGCTTATTTTTGATGACATAGGAGAGGTGGGAGTAAAAAATTGTAAAAAATCTACTTATGTAATACTTGAACGGCCCCAGGACAATTTCATTCTCCATTTCCACTGTATTCTGGAGTGTCACGTTTACAATGTCCACTTGTGCCCAATTGATCTACTTATAGCTTAATAATATAAAATTGCTATATGATAAAATATGCAAAAAATATTCCATTGTGGCCCAGGGGCACAGGGGTGTGACTGTAATGGAGTGTCTTAACACTAGGTTCTCACTGCCTACCCTGCTGTATGCGGGATACAGCATAAAGCTAATTTGATTTATATGCAAAAAAATATTCTAATTTAAAAAATGCACACCTTCAGTATATTTATCAATACTAAGGTCAAAATCACCAACTTTAAATGCATTATTGCCTGCTACTTTTAACTCTTCTGCAATAGTCTGTCTTTCTGCTTTCTGGTCATCAGTTAAATCAACTTCTGCATCTTTCAATGATAATTCATCTACTGAATCTGTGTCGCTGTCGTCTTTGTCGCTATCTTCAATTTTTTCTGTTTTATCTGGTTCATCTTCAAGAAAAATGTTGTTGGCTGGAAATTTAAGCAATTTTTGTAAAAAAATTATTGTATATTTTTTGGAGGATCAAATGTAAAGCAGCATTTGATCTAACACACCTTGGATTTCATCTAAGCACTTTTTTCACTTTGATCATTACTTAGTAAAATAGAGCTCCTATTTTATTGAGGTACAGTGAAAAATAGTTTTACCATACAATACCACAATACTTTAAATTCAATTGCACTCAGGAGATGACAATCAAACTCCAATTTATACTTGAATACAGTTGATATTGTAAAATATTGATTATATTTACAAGTGCATAATAAATTATTAAGTTATTTTTAATATATATAATTTTTTTTTTTTTTGGATATTTATGTGTAGGTACTTCATGTCCATTAAAAAGTACTGTCATATATTAGATCAAATAAACTACTATCTATTCATAATATTTGGAGCAGTAATAGAAAACCTGCCATATATATAAAAGGTGTGGCAATGTTGTCTATAAGCAAAATAACGTACTTGCTGGCTCCTTAAAATCTCCACTGGAAGATGGAATTTCTTCTACATGTGTGTCAGGACTAACAACATTTTCTTCATCGCCAGAACGAAATGTGAACTCTAAATTTTTTGTTAAATCATCTATTACTTCCTCATTAGAAACATTGTTAATATTTTTCAATCTTTCCGACATTGTTCTTTTGTATATTGGAGAAGAAATTAAGAATATAATAATTAGATATTTATTTATTGGCAGCTAAGTTATATAGAATATTCAAGAAGGCACTATATTTTATAAAATGTTTTAGTTTCTAGCTTTGTGTGGTGTTTCGTCATTTGCTTAGAAGCACATTTGACAGTGATACTTCAAACTTCAAAGTTTGATAGGTTGACATTTGAGCTTAACTAAATTGTATTATTGACATTTGATAGTTATCTTGTTTAGTTTTTACTTTACAAATAAAAATAATTAAAATACCGTAACTACTAATAACAGAAATATTTTTTCTTCATTTTTCTTTCATTGAATATATAATTTAATAACCATATTAAAATTCTGTATTAATAAAACGCACAAAGATTTAATTGATACGAGACCTATGTTCCTTTTCATATTTGGACTTTAATTTTGTTATTTATATATTTTTATGTAAGCTGTTATCACCTATGACTAAATTTAAAAATATATATTATAAAATACTGAAATATACCAGTATTAATACTGTGAATTGTTTTTAAACATTACGTGAAACGAAACACGATAACCTAAAATGTAGTAATTTCGGGGTCAAAAAGATATTCAAATAGTATCTCAAATCAAACTTAGAAAATCAGATTAGCATAAGATTTGGACGTAGAGGACGCGTTTGAATTATTCATTAAAACAAACTTTATATATTGCTTAGTTTACCAAAAACTATAGTGAAAATGTTTTATAGAAATATATTAAAAACTTTCACTCAATCTAGATCGTCATATTTACGGACATATAACGGTGTTGTTAATACATTTGGCAATTATAGAAACGTAATACCATTGTCAACAACACGGCTTGCGTTAAAAGATGATAAGTGAGTACAAAAGCACTTATTTAAATTTATAATATAATACATATATTTATTTATATATGATGTCAACGTATGTTATAATAATAACATTCATTGGGCAGAAAAAGTAACTCTATTTTAAAATAAATATATTGTATTGAAATGCTAAAGATAGTAGATAGTGACAAAAATAATATTAAGTAATTTAGGAATAAATAAAAAAATATAATTTGTTTATCTAATTATTGGTTGTAATATTTTCTTTTTCAAATATAATCATTCCGAGAGGCAGTCATGGCACAGGGCCACAAGGATGTAACTGTAACAATGCAATTTCAATTAAAAATCAAGCAATGTTGTAACACAATTAAAATAACATACAGGTTATATATTAATTACACTATATAATTTGACTTATATTTAATTTATATTTCATTTGATAATTTGATTATATAAATTAACATTATTAATGTTATTTAATTTTTATCTATTTATGGATAATCTCAATTTCTAATAATGTTTTATAGCTATAAAGCAATTTCTTCATTAACTTCATTTCTTTAATCAGTATTTAAAAAGTTCACATTAGGAGCATACAGAGGAGTGGAGCAGTAATCTATTGCATACCTCTATACCATCGGTTCCCAACCAGTGGTCCGTGGTCCAGTAGTGGTCCACAGTAGCTTAAATACGGTCCTCGAATGGTTTAAAATTTTGGTGTTTGAGCAAACTCTGCCTACAGTTAAGGTGTGTCCTTAGTAAAACATAAAATATTTTGACATTTAAATTTAATATACTTTGAAATTCATTGATTTTAAATATTTACTTAAAAACTCATACAAAATGTCAGATTTTTTTTTTTGTTTAATTATTAATTTATTTTTATTATACCTACAAAGTGGTACCTGCCAACAAGAATTCTATAAAAGTGGTCCCTGATCAAGAAAAGATTAGGAACTCCTGCTCTATACTTATCACTAAAAGAGCTGCAGCCATTTTTGATAAAATTGTACTAATTAAAATTGTAGTAACAACTCGGAAATGGCATTGTATAAAAAACATAGCTTTCTGTTTGTTGTTTTCCTGTGTTTTGATTTTTTTTCATTGTTTGTTACTACATATAGCCTTATACTTTATATTAACAATGAAGGTAATGTCAAAAATATTTTTGGGTGGAAGTATCTTAGTTTACTTTAGCAATCAATGGAATTAATTTACTTAGTAATTTAATAAGTCTATCATATTAAAACTTTTAAAAATAACTGTTAAAGATTTTTTTTCTTTAAGTATGTAAATATAAGTGAGAATAAAAAAGTGTTTATTTAGAAAATGTATAAAAATTTGATTTGCACCTGTGTTGCCTCTGCCTGCCTCTTAGAAACTGTGCAAGCACCTGACCACTAAAAAATACATACTTATCAAGATACATGAAAAGTCTTATACACTTGTACCAACTTATTTATGTTGTTAGCTGCAGGAAATTTGTAAATATCTCCTTACAGAGATACTAACAACATTAATAATTATAACATACATATATTGTTAATATATCAAGGATGAAATATGTCTCATATTACTATTCCTGCTCATAATTCAAAAAAATTATAAAAATGAATAATTTACAATATGTTTTTTATGTATGTTGATTTGTCTATATATGTTGAATTATTTATTTATTATTGATTCTAACACTAAACTTTTGCAATATGTATAATTGTATAATTTGTAGTTTTTTTTTACCTTTTTTTCATTAGACATCAGATAAAACAGAGAGCAAGAAAAAGACAACCATATTGTTCAATCACAACTAAAACACGACAACAATGTAACTTACAATATGTTTGTTATAACCATTTTTTATCTTCACACTTTATCCTGCACATTGTAGTGTAGGCAGAGATAATCTAAGAACATAATATTAAGACTGTTTCCCAGATCTTCCCCGCTTTATGCATGTTAAGTGCAGTATGGCAGCGACGCATTTTGCTTCGTTATAGAGCAAGAAAATGAAAATATTAAATATTTAATATAAATATTAAATATAATATATTTCCTGTGTATGGGAATCGAACCTACAATGTCGCGTTTATAGTCGCACGCTTGTGACACTGAGCTTCAACACTTTTATCATAGTTAATATATAAAATAATTAAATGAAATATTCTTATTAATAGGTATTGTTTTTGAAAATGTTGATATTGATAAGTAATCTGTTGAGATAATAAATCAAGTTGACTCTTAGATATACAGTAATTTATCTATACAAATTGTAATAATAACTCTGCAATAGAACATAAACATTTTATGATAGTGCATAATGTTTTTGTTCTTTTGTAGTGTGTGTGTGTGTTTTTTTAACTTCACGCTGTACCCCGCACATAGTTTGGTAGACAGTGGGAACCTGGGGATCTAGTGTTAGTACTCAGTAGTCACTAAGACAATTAACCAGAACAAGGAAATATGAAAGTGCTATAAAAACAAGTTCATATTAATGACAGTACATTTACTATTATTTATTATCTTCCATCTCCCGCATTATAACAAACTAGGCTGTCAGTTTTCCACTTTTTGACATCAAATCAGTGACATTATTTGTTAAGTGTTTTATCAGAACATGGAAAATAATAAATTAAAAGCAGTTTATCAATCGGTTTCAATTCATAATCCTACTAATATCCTTCACCATACATAATACACATAATTAAAAAAAAATGTTTTTGAGAATGGATGAAGAATGTTTGTTTCAATTTTACGCAAACTACTAAACAGATGTAGATGAAGCTTTAAAGCTTTCTTCTTTTTTCATTTCTTTTTTGGCTTGAAACGGATGTTTTTCTTTAATTAGTAATTTTATTTTATTTTTAACAACACCACAACTAGCGTAATAATAACACATAGGCTACAATTTAAGTAAATATTTAAAATTATTTATATTATAACAATTTGATTAAGCAAAGATACGCGGGTGGTGCTTTCACTACTACCACTTGTAAATAATATTAATTATAATATTTCTTTCACAGAGTAAAAGTAGTCTTTCACCTCTACGACGGAAGACGTATAGAAGCGGAAGGTAAAGTCGGTGATTCGTTACTGGACGTGGTGGTCAATAATGACTTGGACATAGATGGGTTTGGCGCCTGTGAAGGAACCGTGACATGTTCGACGTGTCATGTCGTGTTGAAACAGGAGGATTATGATAGGTAAGGGTCTTGTCTTGGCAGTATCACTCTCTTTTCGGCATATATCAAGGTAGGCAGAGGAAAGCTTTTGTTAAAAGTTAAGACACTCCGTCCAATTTCTGACTAATTTTTGAGACATTGCGTGTTGAGCAGCAGAGCTCAAAAATAACTTCATTTCTCCGAGGTGGAATCGAACCCACAACCGTTACATCTACAGTTAGATGCTTTACCAATGCCTCTACAATATTTTTAAATTTTAAATAATGTTGAGTCTGCCGGTGTTACGGAGCAAAAATGACTTCGACTTTTGTTATTTGAATAGATTTTTATTATATTTAATGCTCGAACATCAAGATCAGTCTCTTCTTGTTTTTCCTTTATCCGATATCCAGATAAATACACAAGCTTTTAAAAAATCATTTTCAAATCACAAGTTTTTTAAAAAGTTTTTTAAAAAATCATTAATCGTTGATAAATGCCACCAAAAATAGATTCGCGGCTTCGCCCGCATACTACCTATAATTCTTTTATTATATTGCATTTGCCAATAAATGAATTATATAATTTAGATATTCAATCATGAACAACTTCTATTTTCTTTGAGGCCGGTCGTGGCGCAGCGGCAGGAGGTGTGACTGCAAACTGACTGGTTGTGGGTTCGATCCCCACTCGAGGAGATGAAATATTACTTAAATTTATATTTCCATTTTCTTCGCTCTGGTGTCGAGGTTAAGCGCGGCGTTGAGTTTTGCCACTCAACACGCAATGCCTCCAGAATTCGGCAGAAAGTGGGGAACGGAGCGTCTTAACACTAGGTTCCCTCTGCCTACCCTGCTGTGTGCGGGATACAGCGTGAAGCTAATTTAATTTTTTTTTTTAACAACTTCTATTCATAATTCTGAGTAAGTGTAAGCAATGCGTGGCCGCTTGAGAGGATGTCATCGATGCCAAGTTAAATAAAAAACTGTGAATTATCGCCGTAGTATTGTGACTTATTTATATGAGATATAGTCGCGGACTTTATTTTGGAACTAACGAAATTGATTTTTTTTGTAATACAATTTACGTACATATATTTAACTATTTCCACAAGGCACGCGGTTATAGTAATTAGATAGCTTTCATCACTTGTTATTTAAAGCTAACTAAAAATGACACCGTAATGTTATATATAGCTTGTAGCACTCCTGACGAATGTAGTTTTCATACACAATAAAAAATTTAAAAACATTAGATCCAGAGATTTTAGCGTTTAAACAAACAAGCAAACTCTTTAATTTTTGAACCACGTTCCGCTCATTTATCTAAATTTGCATAAAAATCGATATAATATTTAGGCAATGAACTCGGAAAGTGAGGAACAACAGAGTGTCTTAACACTAGGTTCCCTCTGCCTACCTTCGTGTATATGCGGGATACAGCGTGAAACTAGAAAAAACATGTTATATACCTGTAATAACAAACAACATATACCAACGTTCAATTGAAAACGATTTTGAGGCTGACGTTGCTTGTTACTGAAGCATGAACATATGAAGTTACAGTATAGCAATTTAGTAGCGATATGCTATAACGTTCTGATTTAGCCGAGACTGTACTGAGTAGATTTTATATTAATTAAGTAATCAAAAATGCTCAGTCACTTATTTACATAAAGGATAACTCGATTAGAAAGGCGAAGCGCGGCGTTGAGTTACGCCAATCAACATGCAATGCCTCAAGAATACGACTGAAAGTGGGAAACGAAATGTCTTCAAAAAATCGATAAACAAAATAAAACTTATTCTATTAGACAAAGAGATTAGACAAAGTGGCTTGTCCGTTTGTCTAATCTGTTATATAAAGACACTGTTATATTAATATTAAGACTAAGACAGTCCGTTCCAACCTCTCACTTTTCAAGATATGTATTGAGTGGCGCAACTCAACTTCGCGTTTCTTCTACTAAAGCAGTGGAATTCATATTTCTTATACTAATTTTGATTTAAATTTCGTTTCCAGATTACCAGAAGAAGCCGCTGACGAAGAACGCGACATGTTAGATCTAGCTTACGGTCTAACAGACACATCTAGATTGGGATGTCAAGTGAATCTAACTAAAGAACTAGATGGCCTAGAAATTAAAGTACCAGAAAGCGTAAACGATGCGAGAAGTTGATATTCTTCTAGAAGATACGATTTTCGATGTTTTTTTTAATATATATAGATATATTGATGTTACAAAGTGATGATTGGGTAATATATGATAATATTTCGTTTACGTATGAATTTGCACAAAATTTTCACGAATTTTCCACTTAAAAAATTACATGTCAACCATGACTAGAACGAGAAAGTGGTATCTCTCGTCTTTTACGTAATTAGGTACCTACCTATTTTCTATACTAATATCATAAAAAGAATGAGTTTGTTTGTTTGTTTAAACGCTAGGATCTATGGTCCGATTTACTTTTTTTTTAATTGAAACCTACACTTCGGGAGTGCTATAAGCTATACAACATAACTGTGTAAGTCTAGTTAGCCTCAAATAACGAAATAACAATTATATTGAACGCCATCGAATTGCTTTAAGCGCGTGCGCTGCAAAAATAGTTAAATATATCTCCATACATTGTATGACAAAAATATTCTATTTTATTAGTTCTCAAAAAAAATCTGCGACACCCTATATCTATCTCTTATTTTTTATAAGTCACAATAAGCCATTTTATGACAAAAAATAATAGAAAATTGCAAGGTAATATTTCATCGAGTTTTATTTGACATGGATATTGAAACTTATGAACGAAAATTATTCCATCATCAAGAAAATTTAATAAAAAGTTGCAGCTTTTATAGCATATAATTTAGACGTATAGTTTTCACTAAAATGTAAAATTAAAATAATAATTTATTTAATTAAAACCTGTTCGCCTTGTTAGTTACATTTAAAAAAAAATAGAGTACTATGTTAGTACATATTTATTTTAAACTGGCTTCCGATGAGTCTCCTACACTAGTGACAATATCGAGCAGCGGGAGCATGAAGCCTTACCCAGTGACTAAGCAGTGGGGAGTCCCATCGGTCAGCCAACGTGCTCAGGATGGAGTTCGAAGCTCCGCGCACTCGCGCCCACAGTGAAGCAGTCGGTACGCGACTCGGCAAACATCGACGACGCCCTACAAAAGCGCTGCAAATCGAACACCATCCTAAAAGCGTTGTTATATTGGACGCGTAGAGCGTCGCACGTCCCACAGACCGCACGTGGAGAATGTTGGGCAGTAGGCATTGAAAAGCGTCAGTTTGACCTGTTGGCTCCCCTGAATCCCCGACTGTGTTCCAGCCCATTTGGCGCAATTCCTCTGGTTGTCATACCAATATTTAAATATTGATGTAACATCTGATCAATTGATGTAACGATATTTATGGTTGGTTTTATACTGTAGCTTATTCCATAATAAATTGTAAGAAACTAAATAGAATGCCTTCGACAAATCCAAAAAGCAAGCATATACCGGGGTTTTTCGAGCAATGTAGTACTGCACAGTCTGCTTGAAACAGAAAATGACATTCCCTTTAGACAGACCAGACTTAAAACCAAATTGTAGGTCATGGATTTTGATACTATCGGCCAAACCGTCCAGCACCTTGGCTATAACTGTAGCCAAGGATATAAGTCTATAATTAGACAAGTCGGACGCATCCCCCGTTCTATTCTTTACAATAGGCACAACAAAAGTACATGAATTTATCATACACAGATTAAAGAATGGCACTTGCCGCAAGTTCTTACAATGCTCAATCCTGCGTATTTCGGATGCTCGATACTGAGATCATCGATCGTGAGACTTATCCCTAATCATTCCTTTAATAACTGAGGCGTTCAATCTCAGAAAACCCTACAGTGAAGTCTCCATCACGACGACCCGAATCAAACACCTGCGACTCCGGAGGGAGGGGAGACACCATTTAAACGTGTTTACGGAAGGCGTTCTCTATATCGGTCGGATTAAATTTACCATCTACACTCCAGGGGAAGGCTCGATTTTGGATTCAGTTTATTAGTGTTTCTCCAATGACATCTGACTAAATGTATCAATCAATGTGTTGGCATATGCAGCATAATAAAAGTATTATAGGTGGTGTGCGGACGCTAGCGCCGCTAGTCTATAATACACCTAAACAACGTTCAATTCCACCACCAATACATGAGGCGTGTGCGATGTTGTTTTAATAGGTTTGTGGGCACCAATCTTAACAAATGGCGTTCTATTTTACAACGATAATTTTATTATTTATTTTTTAGTCGTTTTGATTGTAGTAGCTGGCTTAGCTAGTAGACTTTTATAGAGTAGTCAAAACTGTGCTTTAATTTTAAGTGGTGAAAATAAAGACACGGTATACATATATGTCTATTTTAAAGTGATATTTTTTTAAACAATCTAATTAAAGATGTCTTGTTCAGCTTTTAAGATACTTTTTTCTAGTGACTATTCTGGGGTGGGCACGGCGAACCCGACATATTCCTAAGCCCATGAAGATGACCTGGAAATTAAGTACAATATGTCGTAAAGAGCTGATGTTCTTTTAGATCTTAAGTTTTACTGGAAATTACGATTTTGTAATGATTTTTTATATACATATGTATGTTGTTACAGAATAATTATTGTAATTTTTGTAAGAACATATGACAATTTTTCTTTTATGGTTTAGTGCAGCTATTTTTTACCATGTCAAAAATAGAATAATGCGATATCTTAAGATTTTTCTTGTTTAGATGTTAATGTTATAAAGAACATTGTTATAATTATGTGTTAAAGTACTTTTTTAAACGGTCTATTCAGCTGAAAACTGGTTTTGAGCGCGGTATCCCGCGAATAGTAGGGTAGGCAGAAGGATTCTGTAAACCTAGTACGAAGACACTCCGTTCCCCATTAAGACACTTCCGTTGCTCATTTTCACCGAATTCTAGAGGTATTCCGTGTTGAAAACTGGAACTCAACGCCGAGCTTTGCCTCGTTACCAGAGCGAGGAAATGAAAATATTGAATATTTCATTTCCGCAGTCGGAAGTAGTAGTTTGTCTGAAGTTAAATTTACTGAACTTTTGGGACTAGGTATTATTCACAAGACGAAAATTATTGAAAGTAAGAAAAGTTCTAAAATAAAATTCAGGACTCGTCGACCATATTATACCTATATTTTTATTTATTATATCGTTTGTTGTTTTTATATTATAATAACTATTTAAATAAACATTTACTTGGTCATTGCTTTGTAACGTTGATATATAGTTTTTTGTTGACTAGAACAATTATTATGATTATAAGATTATAAATATAGTTATACACATTAAATATATTGTTATTGCATTGTAATAAATCTCTTATTAACTACCTTTAAGGCCCTAACCTGGATGGCATAAATATTAATCCAAAACATATTTGCTAGAAAACAATTAAAACCGAATATGTAACAACAGTTGAATTCGATTTATACTGAAGATAAAATGAATATATTTAAATTATATTAATTTCCTTGCTAAAGTGAGACGAAGTACAGCGTTAGGTTCCGCTATTGAATATTTTTTTTAGCTTCACGCTGTATCCCGCATATAGCAGGGTAGGTATGTGAAACCTAGAAACCTATATTTAAGACTTAATACACTCCGTTTCAATTAATACGCTTCCGTTCTCCGCTAAAAATCTTGATTGACATAGAATGAAGGGATGGACAATAAAATAGCTAAAAAGTAATCAATAAAACGTAGTACAATCATATTATGAGAATACCAAAATCTTATTCTTTTATATCTTTGTAATACAATGTGAATTAGGTAAAGAAAAAAAAATATATACAGGGTGGAAGTGTCAGCACCACATTAAATGAAACCACAGTTTTAACTACTCTATAAAAGCCTAATATAAATCAGAAAAAAATAAATTTCAAACAAAATAAATAATAAAATTGTCATTTAAAAATAAAACGCCATTTGTAAGGACGACGCACGCACACATAAACCTATCAAAGGAACATCGCCGCACACGGCTCATTCCGAAATCGAGTCGTAGGTATTGGTGATAAAGTTCAAAGTTGTTTAACCTTTAGTAGTAGTTTTGTAGTAGTAAGTGTTTATGTTATTGGGATCTATACGTAATCGCGTCACACGAAATACAGGTATGGATAAAAATCGTGAAATGAAAAAAAATCTTTCGTCCAAACTGTTGAGGCATCTTGATTAATTTCTTTAGGTATAGATTTGAAATATTTTACCCTATATGCTGTTTCCGTAAATGGAGCGCTGCCTCTTCCACCCTGTATATTTCTGTCATTGTGTGTTGGTGCTTTGTCTCGTTATTAAAACGAGGAAATGGAAATATTAAATATATGCAGATAATCTTATTGTTGTTCTTTCTGTAACTATTTAATGTCTACTTGATAATTTCTATTTTCTTATAATTTTGCTGAAATAAATAAATGTAATAAATAACAATACAGTCCACAAAACTTTTAAATTGGCAGCATTCATTTTAATGTGTTTTTCAAAAAAAAATTTTTACGAAAATTTAGTTATGTAAGTTATAACAAACCTCATTTAAGAAATGTTTTATTATATTAAAATATATATACATGTCTAATATATTAATACCTTAACACTAGGTTCCTTCTGCCTACCCTGCTGTGTGCGGTATACAGCTTGAAGCTGATTTTATATATTAATTTGTAAAGTATTCAAATAATAAACAAAAAAAAATTTCAACCGTCAAAATTATCTTAAAACATAGCTAAAAATAATTATATTTTTAAAAAATATACCGTATGGTACGGAATTACATTTCAATCAGAAAACCCCAAAACTTTATAAGGGTGAAATCACAGATTATTTCTCTTTAAAAAAATAAAACGTCAAATAACTTTAAACTTCAAAGTCAAACTCTAAACTAGCTTTTCGCGCCGTAAACTTATTTTGAAAATATTATTTGCAATTTATATGAACAATGTCTTTAGAAAAGCAAAAGCTGAATAAATTTCTCAAAGCATTAGATACTCTCACTCAAGACTACATATGCAAACTTTGTTCTGAACTATGTAAAGATCCCGTCACTTTAAGTACATGTTTTCATATAATATGCTCAGAACATTTTGAAACTTTAAAAAACTGTCCCGCATGTAATATACCTCTTTCCGGTTGTAAGACATACAAAGATGAAGGCCTGGAAAAGTGTATAGATTCAACTAAACAACTAAACTCCATGTTTGAGGGTTTCAAAAACGAAAATCTCTTACAAAATTCTAAAGATGGAGCTCCAAGTAATGCTAATAGAAAACGCGTTAGAAAACAAGATCAACTTAATGAAACTAGCGAAAACGCGAATAAAACATCTCAAAATAGTATAATTACAGATAAGAAATCTAAAAAGAGTGTAAAATCTGTAACTAAATTAGAAAAAGTTGCTAGTAAGAGGGATTTCAACTCTACTATATCATCTACTACTAGTTCTAAAGTGAATAAAGGCTTTGAAAAAAGAAATAAGAAAGGAGAGACATCTCTGCATTTTGCTTGTCGTTTGGGGAAGGTAGAGACTGTAGTTGATTTGCTGAAGCAAGGTGCTATCACCAACACCAAAGACAACGCAGGCTGGACTCCCCTACATGAAGCTGTTCAAAATGGACGTTTAGACTTAGTAAAAATCTTACTACAACATAATACTCTACTTGATGTGCCGGGACCAGGCAATGAAACACCTTTACATGAAGCAGTGAGATATAATCATAAAGAAATAGCCAAGGAATTAGTTAAAAATGGAGCTGATATCAAAGCTATAAACTGTAAAGGAGAAACACCAATACAGTTAGCTTCCACAGATATGAAAAAAGTTCTGGAAGAAGCTGCAGTTAATATAATCCAACATGTCAATGAAACTTTTATATCTGAACTTAATATGGAGTTAGATTCCGAAAATATTGAAATATATTGTGTGTCTCAGGACAAAAGGGTACACAATAAATTGAAATTATTGTTGAAACATAATCCAAATATAAATATTAAGGCTAAATTTACAAAAAATGTGACACATTTAATAACGGACTCTGATGATGAATTTGTATGTACTTCATCATTAGATATTTTGCAAGGAATAGTTAGTGGTATATGGATATTGTCAAGTCTATGGGTGACAAAATCATCTGAAAAAAAACTGGAGCCATTTAATAAATATGAAATAAGAGGAGTTGGCAACATATTTTACAATGGCCCCAAAAACTCCCGATATAACAAATACAAACAACTACCAGGCATTTTCAATGGCTGTCACTTCTATTTACACAATTTTAACACAAAATATGAAATGTCTAAAGATGTAATAGTAACTAAGGCTATATTAACCAAGTTGATCTTGGATGCAGGTGGAGTTGTGTTACGTAGAGTACCCAACCCTGAGTTAATACCAGAAGAGGAGAAGCTACTACCGTATCATGCAAAAAGAGATGGCAAGCTTGTGAATTGTTCTCATTATATCATATTTAAGGAGATGTATGAACCAATGTATAATATGTCTCATATCAAAGCATTGCCGGTAGGCTGGCTGATAGAATGTTTGGAGAAATATGAGCTTTGCGAGCCGTGGTATTGAAAATTTTATATATAGAATTAAATAAGCTAATGTGTGTGGCTGTTGTGGTGCAGGGGCACAAGTGCGTGACTGTAAACGGGATGGTTGTGATCTTAATTCTCACTCAGGGGGGAAGTATTTAATATTTTAATTTCCTAGTTGCGATAATGAGGAATTAAAAATATTGAATATTTCTTATGAATCAGGGAATGTTTGTACATAGAAGATATATGAGATAAGCTATTATTGAATGCATATTTATCAATATAATAGTCCCAAAACAATGAATTTTTTTTTTTTAAATTTGTTATGTCAGTCTGCCTGACTCCTAGCTATTCTCAGAAATGGCTTTACCATTTTAAATGCAGTTTTTACTATTGTATTTTGAAAACATCCCCTAACATTTATCTCCTAACTTTTTTATTTACATTCAATTGGTCAAAAAATTTAAAAAATATATAAATATAAAATTATTGTTTAGCAATATTACTACTAAATATTTGATTGAATTTTAATTAGTTAAATTGAATTGGCTGAATCAATGTATGGATATTGTATTTAAAATTGTGATGTTATTAGAATGCGAAAGTAATTCAGATTAGTAAATAAATAATTGTGGCCAGTCCTGCATGGCACAGGCGCACAAGCCCACGACTAAACGTGACAGGTTGTGGGTTTGACTCCTACTCAAGGAAATTAGATATTTATTTAAAATTATATTTTAATTTCTTTGCTCTGATGTCAAGGGACAGCAACACCCTATGCCTCCAGAATTCGGTGGAACATGAGGAACACTATCTTAACACTAGGTTCCCTCTGCCTACCCTACTGTGTGTGGGATACAGCACAAAGCTGATTAAATAAATAATTGTATAGTTAAAGCGCGCAGGACACGGCCGTGTTTTGTACGTGAATACGTTTATGTAACGGCCTATATTTTTAACTAATTTTATTATTTATCATATATTGAATTCATATCTATATCATTCCAGTGCCTCCATAGGGGGTGTCCCATTTTACATACCAATGTGCTGAGGAAAGTGTTAGTGTTGCTCGTGAATCTATCTATTACAGACGCGACCCGCTTACGAATGATTGCGTAAAAGTCAACAATTCCTGCCTCCGCGAACATTGTTAACGAATTGCAATGGCGAGGCCTCCCTAGCACCGCCCTCAGCACAATGTTGTACTGGACACGCAGGGCAGAGTTAGACCACAGGCAAGTGTAAAATGATTGGCAGTAGGTTCGAAATAAAGCTAACTTAACTTATTATTTATATATTTCCTCTAACTAACAACGCCCGGCGCTCCCACTCCATATCACTATCGTCAATCACCATATTTATATATTAAGATAAAAGCAAGCAAATATATAATTATGGTTATAATATGTCTTTATTAATAGGATTTTATTATAGGTCTGTGACACGAAAAGTACGACACAAATGGTAAACAAGATCCATCAACATTTACCTGACGTTGTTGAAGAAGTTCCAATATTCCAATGTTTCAATATAATATGGCGACAAAATAACCTCAGAATCGAACCCGCACTACCTTTGCATTTATTGTTGGACGTTACCCGGATTTAATAAGATAAAATAATTACTACATTTTGTAGTTAAATATAAGTGACAAATATTACATAAAAATATTACTATTGGAAATTAATAAGGTCTTGTTTTTATTTTTTATTCATGTAATTGATAAGTTTGATTTTATTTGTTTTTTTTCTGTTACATTAATGTAATTTATGTTTCTTTTCCTTGTCCTTATTGAACACTATCCAATTTCTAAAAAAATATGATTATATGAATGTCTCGTTATATGTATAACAAAATAATTATAACTTAAAGTTAAAATATATTTATGTTCATTATTATTCATTAATAAATACTTAAAACGTTTCTATTGTTTTTCTTCCTTCACGCAATGTTTTTTTTTTTAAATATAGGAGGTTAAGGCACTACGTTTGTAACCTTCCGTCATGGGCGTAGGAATAGGGAGGCCGGGTGGTCCGTGCCTATCCTAGGATAGTTTTGCGTTCACCCCAGAAATTGTAATAATAATAATAAATATTCTTTAATCCACATTAAAAAAAAAACAAAACAACTTATTAACTTAAAAAATTATAATAAAAAAAAGGTACAACAAGGCGATGTTATCGCTTAAATCGCACTCTTCCAGGCAACCTTTGGATCTTGGAGTTGTATAAAATAAATGTAATTGTATGTACTTGCAAAAGAATATCTTGAAAAATTAGTAAAAAATCCTTTACAAAAGCATATTATATGTTCTAAGGTAAAGTCGAGGCCCGCACTGGTACAGGAAACTACGTTATAACTCACTGTAATAGGGAAATCAAAATAATTTGAGTAATAAAACTCAATAAATATATTAAATGTAACAATTTAATCAAATAGGAATCGAAGCTGCAGTTATTATTATAGAGTCCTAAAACTTTTTGAGTAGTCTTTTTGAAGTATTTATTTAAAATTAATATTTAACATGATTGAAGCCAGAGCGAAGAAATGAAAATATTAAATATTCCATTTTCTCGAGTGGGAATTGAACCCACAAAATATGTTACATTTACAATCGCTCGCTTTGCCTCCAGAACTCGAGGAAAAGAAATGTAGAAATGTGAGGAACAGGAGTGTCTTAACACTAGGTTCCCAGGCTCCCTTTGAATACCCTGGTATGTACGAGATACAGCGTGGAGTTCAAATGAACCTTTATCACACATTGTAAGCTTTTATTGACTTATAACATATGTATGGCACACTCTGTGACCAAAATTACTTTAACGCCAATAAACTACCTGTAGGAAATAGCCATTTTGATGCCGTGTTCCACTATATCAGTCACGAAACCTACACTTGCCCGGCGAATTAATCTTTTGTTTGTCTTGTTAAGGCAACGACAGCGTATGATATGCTGTAGTGTACTGTTCTTAATGGCCTTAGTTTGGATGATTACTATAGACTCGTATGTAAGTTATTTATCACAGATACGTTTATAGATAAAAAAAAATCAATGGGCCCTTGCCGTCGATGATTGGTCTCCAGAGGGACCTCCTCATGTTTCATGCCGCATAAAGTACTGTCTTATGGTAGACAGAAGGAACCTAGTGTTAAGATACTCCGTTCCCCACTTTTCGCCGAAGTTTAGTGGCAGTTGAGTGGCAGAACTCAACGCCGAGCTTTTCCTCGAGACCAGAGCGAAGAAATGGAAATATAAATTTAAGCAAATATTTTAGTTCTTCGAGTGGGGATCAAACCCACAACCAGTCGGTTTTACAGTCACACTTTGTGCTCCTGCGCCACGACTGGCTTGCACATGTGTGTTGTTTGTTTAAATGCTAAGATCTCTGTAAGTACTGTTCAGATTTACTTTTGTTTTGCTTTGTATGAAAGCTACATTCTTCAAGAGTGTATAGGCCATGTAACATTGCAGCGTAAGTTTTAGTTAGCTTTAAATAACGAAATAACAAAAGTGACTAACGTTCTACGAATTACTTATTAAAAAAATATATATAAGTACACTGTACTATAAAAACATTGAATTTCATTAGTTCTAAAGTCTGCGACACCGTATATCTTTTATAAGGAATTGCGTGATAAAAAATTGCAATTGCAAATTGAATATTGCAATATTGCAAGGTGATATACAGTTTTTTATTTGACATAGTCACTGATATGAGTTGTTCCATCATCAATGAAGATAAACTTTGGCTTTTACATCATGCATTTTGGATTTATACTTTTCGAGAAAATATAAATAATTCAACTTTGTTCACGGCCGCACACCTAGGCTCCAACTCAATTTCAATTCAAGCAGCCACATAGTGCTTGTACTTTCTCAAAATCATGAAAACAAGTTGTTCATTAATGAATGTATAAATGATATTTTTAAACATTTTTCAAGTGTTATTCCACACTTAGGAAAGAAAACTAAAATAATGCATAAATAATTCCTAAAAAAAATCCCGCTACGTTGGCAAAACAGTATAATAAAGTAGTTATAATAGGTGTAATTCTACAAGCGAAGCCGCAAGTGGGCCGCTAGTTAGAAAATAAAGTGAAAAAAAAACACAGCGTGCCTCTTATTTATATGTATATTTATTTACAAATGCCTTAAAACATAATTTAACCCTAAATAGTCTATGATTTCTTAATATTAACTACACCTAATCAAATATTTATTATCTAAACAGAGTATACACAACCACAGATAACAACAAAACAGTAGCGGTCATTCTGGAACCGGACGCTGTCATCGTATCTGTCACTTGACAGCTATCATGTGTCGAATTTAGGCTGCGTTCAAAATTAAAGGGAATATTATATAAATCGGAGTTTAATATATCTTCAGTGGACAGAGTTACCGTATTATTATTAAAAAGGATGTCCAACTCATGATTATAAAGTCCATACATTTTAAACATTCCATTGGCGTAATGGCGTCCGAATAACTTGTCGAGTTGTGTAAAAACTGTTGTTATTTCGTCTCGTCTCATCTGTGTTATTGTTTTGGAAGTGTACATGTGACCTAAATGTGACCATGAAAACGCGCAGTGGACGGGATTGTCTTTTGGACATATTGGTTTTAGGGCGACAGTGCCATCGATTGCCCATAACTCGTCTATTAGTTTATCTGAAAATAATATTAATAATAACTTTAGTGTTATTCAATTTTTTTAGCTTTACGCGATATCTCGCACATAACAGGATAGGCGGAGGGAACTTGGGAACTTAGTGTTAAGAAACTCCGTTCATTAATAAGGTTTCCGTTCCCAACTACTTATTTAAAAAAAAATCTTTTCTTATTGTGGAATACCACGAAATATTAGAGGGGCACGTTATATACGTTTTCTAAAATAAAAATTTTAGAAAATGCACAATTTTAGGCAAACACCTCAAATTTTTATATAATTAAAATGTTTTAAGATTGTTGAATTGTATTATTTTATATTTATTTATTATATTATTTTTATTGTGATCTTAAATAACATACATTATAAGAAAGTATATTTTTCTATAAATATAATACATAGAAGTTAGTATACAACTATTAATCCACATTAATAAACACGGTGAATGTGGGTTCATTCCCCACTCGGGAAATTAATATATTCACATTCTTTCATTTTACCGCTTTAGTGGATAAAATACGACATTGAATTCCGTCGTTCCACTGAAACTCAAATTGGTCGGTCATCCGTCGGTATCCTGCAATATGTGAGATACAGCGTGAAACTATAAAATAATTACGAATACTCACTTTCATACTTTGAAACGGTCTTCATACTGACAAAAGCGACATCTACCTTGCCTTCAACCAAAGCTCTTAACGCTGCAATTTCTCCGCTCAAGACTTTTCCATCGTTTAAAATACAATTTCTGGAATATTCCTCAACCAAATTAGCAGTAATATTCATTTTTTCCACACCAGGCGCGCATATTTCACCAAAGTATCCATGCATTGATTCAAAACAGTTTAAGTTTTCACTTCTTTTGATATAATTTAGTACTGAA
The DNA here is from genome assembly GCA_013421005.1 of Heliconius erato x Heliconius himera. Classification (NCBI taxonomy): domain Eukaryota; kingdom Metazoa; phylum Arthropoda; class Insecta; order Lepidoptera; family Nymphalidae; genus Heliconius; species Heliconius erato x Heliconius himera. The sequence goes on along the minus strand of JAATLQ010004097.1, from coordinate 22,988 downwards.
TGCCATGCGATGCCGTCGTAAATAGGAAAATATGCCCTTTTGCCGCGCAAATCCGTTATTTTATCCAACATGGAGTCCTTTTTGACGTACGCCAGTACTGTGTTCATTTGTGTCTGTGATAACGGTGTTACTTCATATATTAGTGGTTGAAGATTGTAGTCCCTAAAAGTAAAATATGAAAATAGATATAGATAAATATTCATCAAAATATACACGATTTAAAATCAATATCTTTACGTATATTATGGCATTTTTAAGTATCTCACTTTGATAGGCAGATGGAATCTAGTGTTAGGACACTCCATTCCCTATTTTCCATCCGAAAACACTGCATATTGAGCGTAATTCAAGGCCTTCTATTTACCTGAGTGGGAAAATGAAAATAATTTGTTTCCTTAAGTCAAGATTGAGGTCAGTCGTGGCGCAGCGGCACAAAGTGTGACTGTAAAACCGACTGGTTGTGGATTCGATCCCCACTCGAGGAGATGAAATATTTACTTAAATTTATATTTCCATTTTTTGGCTCTGGTGTCGAGGCAAAGCGCGGTGTTGAGTTCAGCCACTCAACACGCAATGCCTAGTGAATTCGGCAGAAAGTGTGCCAGCCAGACGACGTTATAGTTGTAGGTACTAATGGGCGCCCTTTTGTATTGTTCTATTTAAGACCGACCGCGTGGCCGGCACGAGGCGGTCGGGCGGCGCGGCGGCGACGTCGACGTCCCCGCGGCGCGCGGCGCGCAGGCAGGCGGCGGCGCCGGCGCGCGCGGCGCACTGCAGCGGCGGGTTGACGCCGTACACGGCGCCGGCCTCGCTCAGCCACTCGCACTTGTTCTTCTCCAGTAGCGACGTGGTGCACAGCGTTATATGCCTGACATTTGTTCATTATCATTACTATACACTCCATATTACAAACAGTCTACATTAAAAAATCGAATGAAAAATCTTTAATAATATTTGTATCTTCGACTATCCTGCCTAAAAAAAAATAAAACTATGTCAAAATTTATATTTTATTGTAGTGTATATTCTATTGTATTTTATGAACGAAATTGATATTATTTTTTTTATTACTTTAATACACACTTACAAACTCAATTATACGGACTGTCCAATCAAAAAATTATAAATAATAGTGTGTAAAACTGATTGAATGTATTCGTACATGTATGATATACATTAACTCATTAACTATAATAAGTTAATGGATAAATAAATTAGTAAAGGATTATCAATCACTAACGCCCAATATTAATAATCGATCTCCCACGTCAATCTTCCATTGTTCCATATATCTATCCAATCTAGAGATTGAATAGATATATGGAACAATCGAAGATTGACGTAGGAGATCGATTGTTAATATTGGGCGTAAGTAACTATATGTCCTCACCTCAGTGACTCACAACGGCTCTGGCCATACATCCCCCTAAACCCCTGAGCTAAAACTAATTCCAAGAGGTATAAATTGAATAAAAACATGTACTTTATAACTATACTTGCATATACTACTTACTTATATAATTAATTCAATGAATTAATGAATGGATAAAATGAGAATAAACAGATAAAATTGATGTAGAAACAATAAGTAACTATAGTCACAAACCACGCTAGGTTCCTCACCTCGGTGGGTCACACCCGCTTTGGCTGTAGGCCTCCCTGAACCCGGCGGCTGAGGACAAGTAGTCCAAGGGGTTCTTGGCGGGGTGCATGGAGGTCGACAGCTGCCTCATTTCCAAGAGGTAAGCGAGAGCGCCCTTCCAGTGGTTGTCGAAGAAATCGGTTTCCGTAAATGAACTGATCAGTTTATTTACAGCGGCCGCAGCCTTCCTGTAAATTATCACAAACGAGGAAAAATTATAAAATGATAAGGAATAAGGAACTGCAAATGAGACGCTCGTGGATTTGATGTCTGTTTTCTATAGCTTCACGCTGTATCTCGCACACAGTAGGGTAGGCAGAGGGAGCCTACTGTTAAGATATTAAGTTTCCCATTTTCCGCCGAATTTAGGAAGCATTGCGTGTTGAGTGACGAAGAAATGAAAATATAAATTTAAATAAATTTTTCATTCCCTGGAGTGGGTATAGAACACACAATCAGTCACGCTTACAATCACATACTTTCCAAATATTATAAATTGAGTAAAAATAATCTTTATTCAAATCTTTATTTTTTTACACAATCCAGCGATAAACTCCGTCAGTCAATACAAAAGTCCAAAAACAAAGAGTCCCAGCACTCCACGTACCGCTTGGCGATGACCACGGGCCAGGGCCTGTGCAGCCACACGCAGGGCTCCGAGGCGTTGAGCGGCTGCGTGCTGCCGTCGCGGCACAGGTACGCGAACTTGTTGTTGTTCAGGGTTATATCTATTTTAGATACCTGCAATTTAACTTTTATTTTATTTAAATAAAATAGATAATAATAATGCAAGGCCAGTCGTGGTTGAGGGGTACCAGCGTCTGACTCTAAACAGACAGGTTGTAGATTCGATTTCCACACCAGAAAACGAATTATTTAATATTTTAATTTCCTCACTCTCGTAACGTGGCAAAGCGCGGCGTTGAGTTGCGCCATTTAACACTCAATACTTTAACGGAAACGGAGTGTCTTAGGTTTCTAGGTTCCCCCCGTCTAAGTAAAGAAAATATGAATTATTTAATTTCCACAATTTAACGTGCTTACGGTCACAACATACATACACGCTATGGCAGCGCGTGTTATAGGTATGTAATAGGTTTTCTAGCTAATATAGAAGTAATAGATGCTTACATCAAAATAAGTTTTGACGTCGTCCAAGTCCCCCCACATGACGTCGCCCACTCCATCGCTCATGCACTCCAGGTTCCCGATGGGACCCCAGTATTTATCCTCCATTTGGCAATTTGGATTCGCACACGCAGCGCAAAGTGACTTATATTTATTTTCTGATTAAAAAGAAATAAAAAACTATTATTTAGTGGCGGAAACTATCACTGCATTTTATCTTAGCCGAAAATTTGTATATTACACATAACACATACTATACACGTAACTGAACGCAGCCTGAGCTATAGCTTATAGTCTTGCCCGATAAACGGACTACCGATAAATGCAAAAATAATTTTTCTTTTTTTTAATCAGCTTCTCGCTGTATTCCGCACACAACAGGGTAGGCAGAGGGAACCTAGTGTTAAGACACTCCGTTCCCCACTTTCTGCTGAATTCTGGAGGAACTCAACGCCGCGCTTAGCCTCGACACCAGAGCGAAGAAATGGAAATATAAATTTAAGTAAATATTTCACACTGATAAATTTTCATGTCGAAATAAAAGTTCCCGAGATTAGCGGGTTCAAACTTCACCCAAACAAAACGTTCAGCTTTTGTTATTAATATAAAAATACTATCCTACAAATATTATAAATGTACTATATTTTAAAATTTGTAAGAATTTATTACACTTTTACGCAAATACTGCTGAAGTGATGTAGATGAAACTACTATATAGCTTATAAGTGAGAATAACACATAAGCTACAATTTATGTCAACGTTTTTTATAATTTGGCTGTAATATAACAATAAGTATCGAATCCGCTTATGATAATAAATGATAAGTGACTTACTTAAAATGGCATCTCCGTATCGGAAAGGCACCCAAGGTCCAGCCTTGCACGCTTGGTAGAAGAAAGATGACAAGGATTTAAGACGATTCTCTTCTAAAGTAAGTTTTGGATCGCACGTTCTTGGCAATACTAGCGATTCTAAGTACTGAAAGTGGATTTAAATCGTGATTAATTAATTTATTTAAGAGTTAGTTAATAAAGGAAATAATTGAGAAGAATGTGTTCATTTTATTTAATTAATTATTTTATATGAAACTTGTAAATGCAATGCTTTAAGAATTAGGCGGTAAGTGGGAAACGAAAATGTTTGAATGGGAACACGGGACACGGATCTTAACAGTACGTTCCCAGGTTCCCTTTGAACCCTGATATGAACTTAATTATACATTGCGAACTTGCTGTTCAAGACATTGCGTGTTGAACAGCCCAACGCCGCGTTCTGTCTACCAGAGCTAAAAAATTAAAATAGTTTAAATATAATCATTTTTATGGTAAAAATTATAACTCAACACTAAACTAATTTTAATTATAAAAGTACTTACATGAGACAAAGTGTCTGAAAGTGGTCTAATAGTATAAGGATCGACTCCCGGATGGCACAGCGTTGTGTTTCGCAGGACACTCTCTAATGAAGAATCGTATTTGGGTATTATACGACGATTAATTACAGATACTATGCTGCGTTCATATGGTCCTAGAAATGAAGAAAAAAATATATGTTCAAGTTGCTGAAGTTGAAGAAGTTGCTGTTGCTGAAGCTGAAGTTAGTGTTGTAAATCCTGATGATGGACAGGTTTAACCTTATTGTTGGAATAATGATCCTTCCAAGTTTTCTTAAGGTTTTTTTGTAAAAGTCTTCAAGTTTCTTTCTTTTTCTTAAGTTTCTTTTTAGTTGACCAGTATTTGAAGTCATTTTTTTTTAATTACACCAACTCATGGAAATAGCGGAACACCAATATTTTATAAAAATTGATAATACTTATTACTTACTCTTTCTTAGTCTAATTTCGTTTGTAACGAGCACATCGATGTTCGCCCATTGGGCGGCTATCAAATCTTCTGGACTGAACACTCCGAAGTCCACTGTACCTTTGCTTATACGTCTTAAACAGTCCATTCTAGAAAGAGTAATTATTAAAAAATAAATTTACAAGCTTAAGTTTTACCATGCACTAACTTTTGCATGCGGCTTCGCTCCAGTTTCCTAAAGTTCATATGGAAATAGCAAATATAGCCTTCGTCGATAAATGGACTCTCCAATGCAAATATTTATTTTTTAATTCGATCCAGTAGTTCCTGAGATTAGCGCGTTAAACTAAATACATCGGATCGAACAAACTACCATCGCTTTTATCTGCGCTTTCTATTTATGGTGAATAAACAGAAAACAAGACATAGATTTTATTTTGCTAAGTTTATTTTTTTGTAAAATATATCAATATTTTATGTTAGTATGGTATCACCGTGCGGCTGCGTCGGACTTTAAATGCGACGGTTGTGGGTTCGATCACATATCTATCTACTCACCTGCCGGGATAAAGCGTGAACCAAAAAAAACATATTTGCTTACTGATCGACTCCTAAAACACATTCGACGCCTGAATCCTCCTCGTCCAAAATGGGGCAGAAGGTCTCCCCTCTCTTCAATGGGCCTCGTTCTGCGACCAGACATAGCCGTACTGCAAAATAAATGTATAAATTAATATAACTAGATTGAGACTGATTTTTTTTTTAATATAACTAATGTTATAAGCGCCAATGTAAATTTGTTTTTAGATTTAGTAGTCAAAGGGATACAGAAAAAGAAACCGGACAAGTGCTAGTCGGGCTTGCCCACCGAGGGTTCCGTACAAAAATTGGAGGTCCCCAGCTTTTTCGGAAATTCAAGTTTAGCTTAGCTAATGCTACAACAATCTTACTACACAATCAAATTACTAAGCCTGTTTATTTTACTTGGCACCAAAATTTCTAAATAATATAATCTTTCTTTACTTATTTTTGTTTAACAGAATCGAAGTACGTTTTACTTTATATTAAGTATTTTTTTTTCTTTTAAGTTTACTATTTGAAGTCTGTTTTTTTTATTAAAAATTAATACATGAAGTGAACTTTTAAATGATGGGTAGACCTTAAAAGGATGCTTCTCAAATGAGTAGGTAGTGGTTGTCCTATGTAAAACTTTAATGTTAATTTGGCATTATTTTTGTGCTAAATAAATTTTTTACATATTGACAAGAACATATTACGAATTAATAACCTCCTTTTCTTACAGAAGTCAGTTAAAAACGTAACGTAAAATATGCGCTTCATTATGACCGCATACTTAAGTTTCAAAAATTTTTATAAGTTGTAATTTTTTTTTGACTTACAAACCAGTAATTGATACTGAACCCTTGATGGGCGAGTCGACTAGCACTTGACCGGTTTTTTATGTTTTGAGAAACGGAAAACAAAGTGATCCTATAATCAATGTAATAAAACCTAAAATATTGTTTTTAATCTGTAATATTTTTTTTTTTATCTGTTTGTCTGTGCGTTTGTTTATGCACGCTAATCTCAGAATTTTATAAAAAAATATATAAAAGAAATGATTATAAAGTATTATATTTAATTGAACTAGCTACCTTTAGTTTTTAATGTGTATGGTGTTTTAAAATGATGGTGTGAATAGAAAACAATTGTAATAAAAAAAATCCCCAACTCAGATTGGAATCTACAATCATCGCTCAATCAAGCATATTATAATTAATGACTAATAAGCAGGTATGCAACGATGCCATCGTATAATAATGTGACATATTAAATGATACTTAACCAGCGTAAGAAGTCATTTTACTTAAGTACACCGTTTATTATAGTCCAATTATTTTATAAATACTTTTATGTTGTCCTTAGTTGACGTCATAGATAGCCATCATGGCGCATTGGTGCGTCCGTTTGTAAGCTTGATAGCTTTGAATACAATGCCTACTATTAAAATTATAATTATTAAAATTATCCCTGCTATGGTAGACAGAGCGCGGCGTAATGTATGGATCGGAGTCTCTTGACAGTAAATTCCCTCGGGCTACCCTCCTATATGCGCAATACAGCGTGAAACTATTAAAATATAGAAATGGGCAACAGTTATTTATCAGACGATATGATACATAATTTTTGTATACTATGATTTAAAGTTTCACGCTCTATCCCCGCGCATAAACGAACAGACAAAGAGTACCTGGAAATCTAGTGTAAAGACGTTCCGTTCCCATTAAGACACTTCCCTACTCCACTTTCCGCCGAATTCTGAAGGCATTTATCTCGTTACCAGAACTGAAAATCGAACCCATAAACTATCACGTTCACAGACGCACGCCACTGCGCCACGACAGGCCTCAATATTAAATTTGATGAATTATTTTTATAAAATTAAAGGTGTATTTTTAATACTTGTTGTAAAGCAAACTTTATAAATATGCTGACATCATCGTGGCGCAATCAAGACTAATATTGAGATAGTCGAGGGTTCATACACCTTTAATAAGGAAAACTACATCATTCCGCAAAGTGCGGCGTTAGGTTTCCCTTTTACCTTCAATTTTCCCACTTGATCCCAGATCAACTGATATAGAAAATTATGATGAAGGACTTTTTTACTGTTATTTATTACATTTAATATTATACTAATTGCTTATATCAAATTATCTACCAATTCAGTGTTATAAACCTCTTTAGCCTATGCTTTTTTTTTCGAACGACGATATAAATTTTTATAAAGCTTATTATAACAGTACCTCATAAATTATTAAAATCTATTGCATAAATATTTCTTATTTATTATTAATCATCTAAATAGAACTTGACAGTATCTTTTTTTTATTTACTTGTTCATTTTATTTTTTTTTAGCTTCACACTGTATGCCGCAAATAGCAGTACCCTGCTATGTGTCAGTGCAGTGGCATAGGGAACCTGGGAATCTAATGTTGAAACACCCTATTAAGACATTTCGTTCGTTCCATAGATCCTCACTTTCTAGAGACATTACGCGTTGAGTGCCTCTTTTCCCTTTTTCATAAGAAACGAATAAGTGCATATTTTAACTTAATTTTAATCACTGAACGCGCAACGTCTTTAAAATAATGCGGAGTGTACTAACATTAGGTTTCCTCTGCGAATCTTGCTTTTGAGGAAAAAATGTAAAGTTATTTTTTTATGAATAGACTCTAAGTTACATTTTCCATGAATCTCCACATTTAGTATATTTAAATAATTATGTAATACATACACCAAGGCCGCCTCATCGTTTAGCAATAATGTACAAAGGTATATTCATAGACGATGTTGTGACATATCATTTTATTTGCATACAAATTACGGCTTGTGCTGCTATCTGGATATAATTTACATAAAATAATATGTCACATTTTCATTTTTATACGGTGAAAATAAATAAATAGGGTTAAGCTCCGCCTGCCCACACACAATATATCGAATGCGGGATAAGGCGTGAACGTAAAAAAAAAATGTTAAAGCGTGGATCAAATCCACAATCCCTGTATTCATGGAGACCCTAAGCCACTGGACATGATGGCCTTTTTTAGCTTTTTTTCTCGATTGCGTCTTAAATGGCGAAACTCAACGCCGCGGTTTGCCTCGATACCAGAGCCAGGAAATGAGAATAATTCATTTTCTCGACTATAAATCGAAGTCGCATCCGTCGCATGTAAATTCAGGCAACTTAGGCATTGTACATTTAATTAAGAAGTCATACTATTAAGTCTCTAAAGTTATTAAACGTAGATAAATTAATTATGACGGTAGTTTTATGAGTAATAAATTTTGTTTTATTAGTTTTGGTATTAGTGTAATTAGTAACAGTTAGCGCAAAGTAGACGGTCGTAGATTCAATTTTTATCTTCATATTTAACCTTCTTTCATTATTAAGACTTAAATGTTTTTTTTTATTATAAATAATATATTTGAGTTCTCTACATCAATCCTTTTAATTTTATAATGCGTCTGCGTATGCGTCTTCTAAAAATCACTTTCGATCAATTATTTATTTATCTAAACAATACCTTCTCTTAACTTCGTCTTTTGATTTTACCGGAAAACTTTTCCGCATTTGTACAGCATCAAAAAAATATGCCTGTCGTTTTCCATTTCCGTTTATCCGTTCCACATTTATGCTTTAGAGATGATACGGACTAAATGATGTCACATGCTTCACGCTTTTATCTGTATAACAGGATACGCAGAGAAAACGTAGTGTTAAGGCACTCCGTTCCTTACGCACCGTCTAATCTTCAAGGCATCGCGTATTGAATGTCGGAGAGTCGCGCTTTGTCTACCAGAGCGAAGAAATAAAAATAATTAAAATATAACCATTCCGCGAAGTGGGTAATCCACCCACAACCATGGCAAACAGACAGACTCTGCGAATGCACCACGATAGAAGGACAAATAAATAAAATAAACAAATCAGTTTTACGCTGTATCCCGCATACAGCAGGATAGACAAAGGGAAGCTAGTGTTAAGACACTTTGTTCCCCATTTTCCGCCGAATCCTGGAGGCATTACGTGTTAAGCGGCGCAACCCATCACCGTGCCTTTGCCTCGACACCAGAGCGAAGATAAAAAAAAATATTTGAATTACAATGTATGAATATACCAGTACTAAGCACAATGTACCAGTATTTATAAAATAAGTAGACTATAATAATTGATGTATTCTAATAAAATTACTTCTTACGCCGATTAAATATCAATTAAAATGTGGCATTATTATTTGACGCTAACGTTGCATTCCTGCTTATTAGTTATTAATTATATGCTATGCTTGATTGAACGGCGACTATGAGTTGCAAACTGAGTTGGGGGAAATTTTATACTGTCTTGTAAGAATATTAGCTAGTTGTTGTAATTATATTTATTTGAGGCCAATCGTGGCGCAGTGGCACAAAGTGTGACTGTAAAATCGAATGGTTGTGGGTTCGATCTTCACTCGAGGAGATGAAATATTTACTTAAATTTATATTTCCATTCCTTCGCTCTGGTCTCGAGGCAAAGCGCGGCATTGAGTTCTACCACTCAACACGTAATGCCTCCAGAATTCGGCAGAAAGTGGAGAACGGACTGTCTTAACACTAAGTTCCCTCTGCCTACCCTGCTGTATGCGGGATACAGCGTGAAGCTAATTTAATTTAAATTATTTAATTATTTTTTTGTAAGAATATGGCCATCGTGGTCCAGTGGAACAGCGTACGAACAAGATAATCATTTTCCCATGGGAAGATGGGAAAATTATTATATTTAAGTTATTTTCATTGCCCAACGTCAGTGTACAATACGCGGCGTTGAGTTGCGCCACTCAACACACAATTTGTGGAGAATTGGCCAACGGAGCGGCTTAACACTAGGAGGTAGGTACTCTTTGTCGGGTATAGCATTAAATTCCGGCAAGTGCAGTTTTGAATCTTGTCTTTAAAAGTGAATACTTTTATGTCAAAGCAACCAAAAATGTATTAAAATAAAAAAAATCTACTCAATCGATTATTCGATTACATATACATGCATATAAAAAGGAACCTGCCACCTTTACTTTATTTAGAGGTTATCATATCATCACAAAGTCACTCTAAAATGTCGTGTTTTCAAGGAAAAATAATATTTTTATATGCTAATAGTAATAACAACAGTAATTACGGTTACGTAGATACCTGCATAACGATCTATTAAAACTTGTATTGATTAATTGCTCTTTCAGTCGGAAGAAGACATATAATTATATTTACACGGGACTTTGCGAAGGAAATTGTGTTTGTTTGTGTGTGTGTGTTATTTCTTTTCCATTTTTAGCTTTTAATTTTCCCCATACTTAGAGATAGGGCTTTCAAATTTCAATCCTGCAGTCGTTCCGAGACCGTCTACTCTAAAACTGAGCTTACAAACATATACATAAGTATATAACAAATAATAAAAATATTACTTGTTTTTATACTAAGAGCGAAAAATGTCTCTTTCTATATATCTATTATATTGTACCTGTGTAACTGAAAACGTTCTTCGTTAGAGAATTTTTGATTAGAAACCGTCCACTTTAAAAATTTACTTCTCCATAAAATTTGTTTCGTTAGATATATATGTAAATGAAAGTAGTCACACTAAAAAGTCAATTGATCTAAAAAAAAAAATTTTGAGGCCAGTCGTGGCGCAGCGGCACAAAGTGTGAATCGACTGGTTGTGGGTTCGATCCCCACTCGAGGAGATGTAATATTTACTTAAATTTATATTTCCATTTCTTCGCTCTGGTGTCGAGGCAAAGCGCGGCCTTGAGTTCTGCCACTCAACACGTAATGCCTCCAGAATTAGGCAGAAAGTGGGGAACGGAGTGTCTTAACACTAGGTTCCCTCTGCCTACCCTACTGTGTGCGGGATACAGCGTGAAGCTGATTTCAATTGATCTAGCGATCAGTAAATCTAATATTGTATGTACCTCCGCTCTGTAACGCGTTTCAGCCATTTAAATTATGATCTAGTAGACAGTTGGTAGATAGATCCAAAAAAATATATTATTTATTAAATATATATTTTTTATGATTATTTATTACATTTAATTTTTTTCCCGATGCAATTTTTTGTCGTGACGTTTATTAAGTGACAAATTACAAACTGCTAGTTGTTGTAATTATATTTATTTGCGCTTGTAAGTTCAGTTTTAGAGTAGACTCACCACTTTCCGCTAAATTCTTGAGGCATTGCTGTTAAGGTGTTGAGTGGCGGAACTCAACGCCGTGCTCTCTCTTGTTACCAGAGTGAGGACATGAAAATATTAAACATTTTATTCCCCCTTGTGGGAAATTATTTTGTCGGTGTAGTTGATGACGATGCATTACTTAACAAGTTAAACTTGGTTCTCATTTCACATTTATGTAAGGTTTTGATGGATTTAGGTTATGCAGGACAAAGAGTGAAGCTAACAGAATAAAACATTGTTTTATAAAAAAATATTAGGAAAAAACTCACACTTAACTTTATATTTCGCTCGATAATTGTAATGACGAACAATAATTCATTATACAAAAAACAAACAGTATTAAATTATAAAATAAAAATAAATAATTAAGGACACGTTTACATTTTGATATTGTCCGGTTTTTCCTCCATTTTATTTTATTTCTTGTATTCAATCAACATAAAAAGTTCAAGGTCTCGTCGCTGACGAAATCAAATTCACACAGTCAAGACCTCGATGTCCCTAATGGCGCAATAAATGCAAGGAAGTATTATTATACACTTATATTTTTATAGAGTGAAAGAAATTAGTATAAAGACACTCCGATCTTCAAAAAGGCACTAGAGACATTGAGTAATGGGCGTCGGAATTTAACGCCGCAGTTTACTATATAACTAGACTCCCAGGATCTCTCTGTTTACCTCATTGTGTGCGGGATACAGGATGAAGCCAATAAAAAAAATAAAAATGATAACAGACACTATTTAATGAGATTAGCAACTTTAGCAAAAGTTTGTTATGTTTTTATAATTATATTTGCTTCACTGTTTTATGACCAATTGTGTTTACAGTGTCAATCTTTATCGCGAAAGCAGAGCTAGCCGAGTAGCGGAACTGAACGCCACGGAGAGTCTTGACAGAGCGGAGAAATTAAAATATTCCTCCCAAATGAGAATTGAACTCACAACCTTCGCGATTAATGTCACACGTTGCTCCGTTGCGACACGATACCCTCAAACTATAATATTCAGTTGAGTCACCCACCAGTCCTACCACTTAATTTTGCGAAGGTAAATACGATAAAATCAATCTGCAAACTCCCCACAAAAATTCCCCGATTTAGAAAATAAATAAACAAAAAAAAAGGGAAAAAAGCAACATTTTCCTTGAAATTTTTAGGTAGCATTTAACAATTAACAGTAGTGTTACGTATTTTCCTTATATTCATACTTCAACATACTTCCGCAGGTATGTCAGTGGACAATAATTTTCTGTCTTTAGATTTTCTTGTAGGTATTTTTTTAGGTTTTACCGTAATCATCATTGTAAATACATTACATAAGTTGTCGTCCGCTAGTTAGTTTCCGTGGGTATAATCCACGAAAAAAGTTCTATACATCTATAATAACATTAAGATTAAGATTTTTTTCGTGGTTTACGCAGTATCATGGACGCAAAAGCACGGAGGGCAGAGGGAACCTAAAGTATTATTTGCACTTCATTCCCAACTATCCGCCGAATTTCCAAAACTTTGATTTTTACCAGAGCGAACAGATGAAAAAATTAATTCATTCACCCAATTCGAAATCGAAGCCGCGTTTAAATTAAGATTTAGTTTTTCCTTATAAGATTTTAAAACGTAAAATCCCGTTATATTCCTTCCCTTTTTTCGTAGTGCTCCCCTACATTCCTTCCTATATACCAAATTACATTCACAATACATGCGGCAATAAAAAAGAAGGAAGTTATAAGTCAAAATATAAATATTTAATTCATATTTCATCTTCGCAAAGGAATAGCGAGACGAGCGAGATAGTTTTCAAAATTTTACCAGTAAGTAAAAATCTTAAATCAAATCAAAGCTTTTAAAAAACCCCGATAGGATTTAAAACAAGTTGTAATTTCGCATACAATTTTCCGTTCGTCACAAGAGCGTCACTTATATGGTATAATAAAATTGAGAAAAGTGTGAGTTAAACGCGTGAAGAGGGTTCCGAACGTTGATTATCTGTTCTTAAATTGCTAACTTAAAATGTATTTGCTAATTTCTCACTTATCATTGATAGTAATATCATATGTCGTAATTAAAAAAAACAATTTTAATACTGTAAGTGAAAATCTTCTTCTTATGTTTATTGATGCAAAATGTCTTTGCCATATCAAAAAGTTATGCTATTTACCATTATGCTTTAAGACTTCATATGGTTTCCCTGTAATATTTAAAAAATAATAAATTTTATCTTTGTGTTATTTTAAAATTTGTTTTAATAGTTTCACAGATAAGAGGGGCTAGGGTAGTATGATCTTTTTCTTGAAGTTATACAAAACGTTCTGTCGTCGAACTGTAAAAAAAATAATGTAATATTGGCCTCCAAAAGTCTACGACAAAAGTCTACGACAGTCTACGACATACATAACATGCACGACACGGATTTCGTAGGGAACCCTAAAAGATACCTGTTTCTTGACAAGAGGAAATTATTAGCAATAATCTAAATGCCCATAAGTAACCGAATACATACATATTGCATATATGCCTCTACCGTACTATCATGTTAGTGATTTATTGCTTCTTTGTTCCTTATTTATTTTACTTATGAAAGTGGTAAATGCAGTGTCTTAACACCATCAATGCTGCTTTGTGGTAAAAAATGTAAAGCAACACACATTCTGTAATAAGCATCATTTAATAATTATATGGGGTCAGTCGTGGCGCAGGGGCATAAGTGTGTCATTGTAAACGCGATTGGTTTTGGGTTCGATCTACACTGGAGGAAATGAAATATTTATTTTAGTTTATATTTTCTTTTCTTCGCTCTGGTGTCGAGGCAAAGCGCAGCGTTGAGTTCCGCTACTCTACAGAATTAGACGGAAAGTGGGGAACAGTGTCTTAACACTAGGTTCCCTCTGCCTACTCCGCTGTATGTGGGATACAGCGTGAAGCTGATTTCTTTAAGTAATTATTATTAAATACCTTTTTATTGATGAAATACGAGGAAATTATTAACTATAAATTAGCCGTTCTGTCTAAGCTTATATATGGTCACAGCTTTTGCCATCCATAACGTAACTTCCCATAAGTGCGATATTTGCGAACAGTTGGTATCTACGATACGAAGTTGATATCTACGAGCGACGATCTCAAATAGGGTGGTGTGACATCACGGACGAGTTGGCTACCTCAGATTATATATAGGTAGATCCTTAAATAGTATTTAACTCAATACTTTCATGATAAGCCGATAATGATGATGCTGATTTTTTTTTTATTTTTTATTTTTGGTTAATTAATATGATTACATCAATATAATGAATTTTTTTCGTTCTACTTTAACGAAAATCTATAAAATATTCTTATAACTATTTCAATAGTTGATCTTAACTGATCAAAAATATACTAATAATATAAAGCTGAAGTGCAAATACTAATATCTAATTCGTAAATTTGGTATATTATATTATACAAGTTGGAAGTGTCAGCACCACTTTAAATGAAACCACAGTTTTAACTACTCTATAAAAGCCTAATACAATTTTTTTCCCCAAAAATGAAAAAGTTATTTTTCAAACAAAATAAATAATAAAATTATTGTTGCAATATAAAACGCCATTTATCAAGAATGACGCACGCACACATAAACCTATCAAAGGGAAATTGCCGCATACGCCTCATTCCAAAATCGAGTCAAAGGTATTGGTGGCAAAGTTCAAAGTTGATTAACCTTTAATAGTATTTTTGTAGTAGTATGTGTTTATTGGTATCTATGCGTAACTGCGTCACACGAAATACAGATATGGATAAACATCGTGAAATGGAAAAAAAAGTCCTACGTCTAAACTGTTGAGGTATCTTGATTAATTTCTTTAGGTATGGGTTTAAAATGTTTTACCTTATATGCAGTTCCCGTAAAAGGAGCGCTGACACTTCCATCCTGTATGTAAATATTTACTTCTTATTTTGATGTGGCCGCGATGGGCACACTATAATTGGTGATACTGCGACTGTGGAACTTGGTAGTAACTCCAACTCCACTCGGACTTGGCCAGTTTAAGGCGGCTGTGCCTACACTCTTTTTGGGGGCGGGTTCGACCTCGGCCCGTAGTTAGGATAGTCAGAGCAGAAATTATCAACTTATTAAGAGTTAGCTTGTTGGGCACGTAAATGAATACGTGGTTTAGAGTTTGTTCGCTCAATTTTAAAATAGCTTCATTAAAATCTCTGTACGATGACAGATTTTTTTTTTCAGCTTTACCCTGTATCCCGCAAGTAGCAGGGTAAACAATGTTAAGACGCTCTGTTGCCCCTTCATTGCGCCGTAATTAGGCTTTGCATGTTTAGTGGTGGAACTCAACGCCGCGTTTTGTAAAGCTCCCAAGTGAAAATCGGGCCCACGACCGTCTATAGCCATAACCTATTATATAATATTACTGATATTTAGCTAATAAAGAAGAACGGCTTTCTCCTTTTTCTGTTGGAGGCCGTGTAAAGTCAAGCCTGGAGTCTGTTCTCAGACAAAATTCAAGAAATTGAATGCTGAGTGACGTAACACAACGCCCCAACTTGAAAATAACTCATATATTCTATTTTTTCCACCTGCTTCTGTTAACCAAACCGAACCTGTTATAAGAAAAACCAAAGCAATAAATATAATAAAATCTGATCGTCCGCAATTTCAAAGGGCACACGAAGTGTTGTCTCACATTTTCCTCATACAATTTGGTACATCAGTCGACGTTGAAGATCTTACGTACGGTCATTTTCAAGGCCAACCTGTCTGTTTTTTACATTGAAATATTATTTACACTCGAACTGGATATTGTTACTAAAATCAAAGGTCATGATTTTTTTGTTTTAATGCAGTTGTTAAATGTCTGTGTGATATTTATCCTACTTAGTAGCAGGGAACGAAAATTTGGCGAAAAGTGAAACGCAAGGGAATCTAGTAAGACTTAAGCCACTTCGTTGTCCAAATTTCGAGATATTGCGGGCTTTGTCTTGGTAGCAGGGCTAGAAAATAAAAATATTTTTTTGCCTCGAATGGGAATTGAACTCACAAGTCACTACCGCCACGTTTAAAGTCAGACGCTGTGCCTCTGTGCAACGAGGAACTTTGGTACGTATTTATTTTATGTTTACCAGTATCAAATAAACGTATAAGTTGTATAAATATTTAATGCGAAGCCTAACTATGTGATAGATGACGTAACTCTATTTTTTTTTAAATATTTTTCTTTCTAAATGTGTGTCTGTGTAATTTGTAAATAACATTTTGCAAATTTTAAAAGTAATTAAATTTTGCTTTTTTGAATAAGCTCTGTATCTGAGTACACCTACCTCTAATTCCTAATACATTTATATCTAAACTAACTTCACTATTAAATCACTAAACTTGACAATTATCTGAACATAAGTTGACAATATAACAATATGACACCATTGCGTGGCTCAAGTTATAGAAAAGGAAAAATTTCGGAAGTTACTAGTTTGAGGCCTGTCGTGGCGCAGCGGCATGAAGTGTGACTGTAAAACCGACTGGTTGTGGGTTCGATCCCCACTCGAGGAGATGAAATATTTACTTAAAATGTATATTTCCATTTCTTCGCTCTGGTGTCGAGGTTAAGCGCGGCGTGGAGTTCTGTCACTCAACACGCAATGCCTCCAAAATTCGGCAGAAAGTGGGGAACGGAGTGTCTTAACACTAGGTTCCCTTTGCCTACCATGCTGTGTGCGGGATACAGCGTGAAGAGTTTCGTTATGTCCATATAGACAGAGATACCTCGGGCACTTAGAATGTGTCATGTACCATACAAACCTCTTAGTTATTTTCATTTAACTACGCGGAAACTGCAGAGGTATGTAAAAGCTTGTTTTTAATTAAAAAAAAATAATATATTTATATAGAAATTTTGACGAAATTTAATTTTAAAAAAATATAGGTAGAGAATAAAAGAGTGTGTTATCACTATATATGTAAAACCAAGCAAGGCTTACGTAATAATTCTAAGTGATGACGTAATCGATCTTACCTTTCTTTGAGAAGTGGTCGGGGAACCCCATTTACCTACCGGCTACAGCCTACTTACTGGCTGTACAAGTTCCGAAACGAGTTACGAGAATGCTAAATGAAAGGAAAATCCATGTAACTCACATAATATATAAGATTTATATTTGTCATAAATGTATATATTTATATATTTTTTAACTACACTCTGTATCATCCATAGCGCGTTCATCCAAACAAACCCTAAACATTAATATAGAGATATAATTATATGTATACATATTATGTGTAAATATTTTTCTTGTGCTTCACTTTTTATCCCGCATATCATCGCATATCAGGGTAGGCAAAAATAACCTAATGCCAAGAAAGTAAAACTAAGTTCTCTGCTTTCCACCTAAATTCGAGACTGTGTTGCTTGGCGGATCTCAACAAGAACCTGGCTACCCGCAGAGTAGGAAATTAAAAAATAATTAATTCCCCAAATTAGAATAATAAATCTTTTTTCTTTTTATGCTAAACTTTTCAATATAAAAATATGCACGTTTATTATAAAAAAAAATATGCACGTAGTGGGGTAGGCAGAGATAACCTAGTGTTAAGACTCTCCATTCCCCATTTTTCATCGAGTTCTGGAGGCACTGCGCGAGGCGGAACTCACTGCCGCGCTTTGCCTCGCTATATCGAAAATATTAAAGCTACCAGTTCGCGGCTTCGCCCGCTTCTAGTTATTCATATAATATAGCGAATTATAAACAAAACAAAAAACCCGACCGCATAAACTAAATTAATATCTATATTTATATATTCAGTAACATTCACACCGTCAAGACTAATCCAACGACGAATCATCTACCGAAATCGGTTCACTGGTTTAATAGTTACAAGGGAAGAAATCAACGTACATACATATGTAGGTGAACATATACAAAACACAACCCCCTTATGGGCTGCAGTCGGGTAAAAACAGATTTCACTCAGACATCAAGTGACTCAGTTTAAAATTAAAACGTCATGACTTCCTTGATTTTTTGTCATTCAATATACTTCTATTGTAGAAGTTAATTATGTAGGTGTATATATTTCTAACTATTCTATTGTCATTATTTTTATCCTGTACTAATACTAATGTATTTACGATACGTTTCGTAGATTGTTGTTTTTTTTTCCGGGTAACCCTACCCGGAAAAAAAACAATAAAGAACGATATAAAAATAATATATAAATTATAGTAAAAAAAAAAAAAAAAAATTAGCTTCACGCTGTATCCCGCACACAGCAGGGTAGGCAGAGGGAACCTAGTGTTAAGACACTCCGTTCCACACTTTCTGCCGAATATTGGAGGCATTGCGTGTTGCGTGGCAGAACTCAACGCCGCGCTTAACCTCGACACCAGAGCGAAGAAATGGAAATATAAATTTAAGTAAATATTTCATCTCCTCGAGTGTGGATCGAACCCACAACCAGTCGGTTTTGCAGTCACACCTCGTGCCGCTGCGCCACGACCGATAAATACATTTAAAAAGAAAGGAAATTACTTTGATGGCTTATATTTTTTTGTTTTTCTTTTATACTGTATCCCGAAAATGTCAGGATAGGCAGCGGGAACCTAGTGTTAACCACTCCTCCGTTCCGTTCTCCACTTTCCGCCCAATTTCCAAAACAATGCGTTTTGAGTGTCCGAACTCATCGCCACAACTTGTCTTCTTACTAGAGCGGGGAAATGTAAATTATTTATCCCCCCGAGTAGAAATTGAATCTATAACATTCGCCCTTATAGTTAGACGCTACGCTACGACATCCTTAATATTTCATGTTGTATCGCGAAATCCAACATCGTCCATTGCCTCACCACACCGATCAAATTAATATACTTAATTAAATATAAAATTGGTAACATCAATCTCACAATTATTATTGCTAATTAACAATTATTTCTTTCGTTATTTTAAATTAGCTATATTTAATAAAAAAAGAAAAAAATGTTAACTACGCATTTTTATTTAATATTAATTGGAATATTATTTATTAATAGGAAGTACCTGTTAATAAATAATATAATTTAAAGGTTATGGATTCGATCCCACTCGAGGAAATGAAATTATTAAATATTTCATTTCCTCGCTCTGGTAACGAGGAAAAGCGCGGCGTTGAGTTTCGCCAATCAACACGTAATGCCTCTGGTTTACCAGAGGTTTCTGAGATCAAGACGTTCAACTAAACAGACGTTTTATAATAGTAGTAGCGTAGTAAATATAAAATAACTTATTATTATTAATTTATTATGAATGCACTATGAGTTTACTTACGTATATTTAATGCATTCCTACATATTATATTAAATTACATAATTTCATTGGACTTGTCGTGTATAATTTGGTAGACATAGATAGATTACAACAACGCACTAATATAGCTTAAAAATATACTTAAGCTAGCGTGAAAAAATATTCGCGATAAATACATTTAAACTACAGTCAATCATTTAATTTAGGGACCACAAAAATCAGAATACTTATTTTTTGTTTTATTTTTGAGTGTTAAGATATTCCGATCCCCACGCATCGCCTAATTTTCGAGACATTGCTATTTGAGACGCGTGTTGAGTCTTACAGTCTCGACAGCATCATTAAGAAAACATTTTTTTTTCTACTTACAATTCCCGCCAGATCCAGATCCTGTCTTTTGTAAATGCACAAATTGAACACAAAAACAAAATATTAATAATAAACACGACTTCATTTTTATCACGATGTCAAAACAATTTCCCGCCAAATTTTTTTGCAATTTAACAACTGCGCTTAAATCCGTACGTGCAGGATTTATTTTATAAATTTAATATTTTTTTTTCTTGAAGATAATTATTTAATTATGTAATTTAGTTTATCCTCGTTTGTCCATTTCATATAAGTACTTTAGTTACGACATAACGCGGTAGAAACCAACTTCGGACTGAGACGGCAAGGCAAATGTGAATTTTAATATAGTGTGATAAACCGATACACATACAAAGATCTCTTAGAGATTTCTGAGATGTAGAGGTAAAAACCAAAAATTATAACATTTTTTTTATCATCGTCGCATTAGGTACTTTTAATGGTAGAAATAATCTATATATTTTTTGTAGAACAATTATGAATGTTTTAACTATTGGGCTTCGAGTTTAATACACGCTCGCCTAGCTCGCTGTAATTTCTAGTAATAATAAAAAATGTGTGATGTATTTTGTGTGTAAGTACGATTTTTTAGATATTAGAAATTTATAAACTATAAAGATCACCCACATATCTCTATACAATAGAAGTATAAAAAAATTAAATGTTAAATAACTATAACGCAATTATAAAAATTAAAAAAATGTTTTTTTTTTTAATTGAGGCATTATAAAAAATAAATTTTAATTGTTGCTATTCCATAATTATTCTAGTTTCATAATAGTGGAAAGGAAACTACGACATAATAGTAAGTCTTTCAAGTAGAAAAAAATATGGGAAATCGTCAGAATAATAATCTATACTTATAATAAAATCGTAATTGATCGGTGTATGTACATGGAAGATATATAAAAAAATACTATTATATACAAATTAACACAACCCAAAACAATATTTTTAATTTTTTTTACTCTGTTTGTTGGTTTGTCTGTGCTTTTGTTCATGCTAATCCAGTGGCGTAGCTAGGGTATTTGCTGCCTGGTGCGGCTTAGGACTTGTTGCCCTTTAAAATGGTCAAAATAATTTCAGATTTCAAACCACAGTAGAATAGATATATAATTTTTTATTGCTTCAAAACTATAATAACTATATATAAGTTATAATGGGGGTACAGTGGTGTGTCAAGTGGCGACGAATGCGGCGTTGGAGACCGCCACCCAACACGCCACGAGGTGGAGGACGGAGCTACA
>JAATLQ010004073.1:110594-163449 GCA_013421005.1 Heliconius erato x Heliconius himera | reverse complement strand
ACCACATTTAGACGACATAATTAAAAAGGCACTCAAACTGCTAGGTTTCATTTTGCGAGCTTCAAAAGAATTTAAAAGATCCACTACCAAAATAACGTTATTTAACTCTATAATACGTAGTAAGCTTGAATATTGTTGTATTGCATGGAATCCTCATTATAAGTCACATGAAAACCGATTAGAAAGAGTACAGAAGAGATTTTTACGTCAATTGGCTTACAAAGATAACTTGCTGAAACAAACTAAAAGCTATTCCGATCACTTAAGATTTTATAACGCCGTTTCTTTGTCTAATCGTAGAGATTTACTTGATCTTTGCTTCTTACATAAAATTATAAATGGGGGTATCGATAGTCCAAATTTGTTAAGCAGAATAGGTTTAGCTGTACCAAGACGCAATTGTAGAAGCCACAATAAAAATAAGCACACGTTTAAAGAGCGTTTTTCTAAGAGTAACTTAGGCAAAGCAGCTCCATTAAATAGAATAGTAATATTGTATAATAGCATATTTAAAAAAACAGGTTTAGATATATTTCAACAATCTTTATACACTTTTAAATTGCAAACAAAAAAATATTGCCTAAATTGTCTTCCTCTTAAATAATTGTTGATAAATGAGAAATTATTATTTATTTTTTTACAACGTTTTTTTATAGTTAAAATTATTATAAATTTTTTGTTTTCTGTTTCTTTTATTATATAAGTTTTTTTTTTAAATGTAAGTAATATCAAAGAATGATTTGTATTATGTTTGTTCTCTTTTTTATTAATTCATGCATGTCAAGTTAGCCTATAAGTGCGGTATACAATTTATGTTGTAGTCCCTTAAGATTGTTTTGTTTTTAGCATAAGAATTATTACTGTATACAACGTTGGCTTCCTATTAAATAAAATAAAATAAAATAAAATATTATTGTCCTTTTTTTTGAGACCATTAAGGCAATAAATTAAAATGTTATACAAATAATATAAATATTTAGTAGAAGTCAGATTGTTCTGGCGCCAAAAATTACATTGTTCAGTAAAAGTCAATGTCGCGAATATAAATAATGATATTTATAGTTTCTATTTTTTGGTAAAATAATAAATCGTTTACTTATTTACATATATTATAAATTTATTATTAACTGAGTATTTATATTATTAGTAGAACACTATAATATCAACAACATAAGAACGAGGCCTTTAAGGAAAAAATAATCACTAGTATTATACATAATTTCAATTTGCATTATGCTTTATCAAATATTAAAAGCGTACTATACAATGCCATCTTCAAGTAATTGCAGAGATAAGGCGTAATAAATGGAAAAGAAGGACAATTAGAAGTGAATTAAAATATTAGTAAGGTTATATTAATTACACTGTATAGTATAACATCTTACTTTTTTAGGTTCAAGCTGCACATAGCAGTTAGGCAGAATGAAGCAAGTCTTCGTCCATGTCATGAAACTTAACGCCGCGTTTCGTCTTATCGAAAGGATCATACCCACGTCCATCAGATATACAGACAGATGGTCTTCTATATCAAATATTAGTAAAATACTGGTTGTATTTAGAATTTCAGAAGAAAAAGACATTTAAGTTGCATATTTTTGAATTTTTAAAGTGTTATCCCACACTTAGGAAAGAAAAATACTTATTTAGAAAACGTATAAAAATTTGAACACAGCGGGACCCGAACCTGCGCCTCCTGGTCAGTTTCCAGGAGGCGCGGGTTCGAGTCCCGTATTAAAGTTGCATGTCTACATGGTCCAACATAGTGTATATCGGACACAACATACTCGTATCGCGTCAAAACGAGAATACCGTGATCGTGGCCGATCCTATGCATTACCATTACGGCCTATAAACATAATAACATCGATAGAACCACACCGGTCTTCCGTTGGTGAATTTATTGTGACAAGTTTAAATTTCAATATTTTTTATTTTATTTGATTTTTTTTGAGTATCTCTAAAACAGTTATTACTTAT
This sequence comes from Heliconius erato x Heliconius himera, assembly GCA_013421005.1. Lineage (NCBI taxonomy): Eukaryota > Metazoa > Arthropoda > Insecta > Lepidoptera > Nymphalidae > Heliconius > Heliconius erato x Heliconius himera. The sequence continues at coordinate 161,472 of JAATLQ010004073.1, read as the reverse complement.
TCATAGCATATATGGTAAATGTTATACGATTTTAATAATATAAATAATTTTGAAATCGTTCGGCTCTATTATGTTCGTGTTTGGTTAAGAAAATTGACAGCTTCAATACTTTTATTTCGTATATTTATGAATATACATTAAGGTAAAAAATTATAATACATATATCTATACCTTTAAAATAATGGGACGTTGTATATAGCATTTATTTTCTTACGTTCTTTACTCCAATTATACATAGTTTACAACGTTTTCTGCTATATAATCGAATCGAAGACAATTTTCAAAAAAAATATTTAAATATATATCTAAATAAGATTGTTAAATTCAAATTTAAAATAATGTAATACAGACATGGAATTCCTTAAATCAATTTCACAAGAAATCCATTACCTCGAGATCCCGTGACGGGATATGATAGAAACTGACGTGCATTTGATTCGCATAAATAGAATTTCAGCATATCCGTATGCATTTTGTATAAAACATTTCTCACAAATATTCTAAAATTAAATATCGTGACTGAGTGTTCACTTCACGTTTTAGCTGTTCCAACACAAATACTCTTATATTGTATAATTTTTATCTTATTTATGTTGTTTCTTATACATCTCATTATTTTATATCTTTTAAATAAATACGTGAAGCCAGTCGGGGCACAAAGTGTAACTGTAAAACCGACTGGTTGTGGGTTCAATCCTCATTCGAGGAGATGAAATATTTACTTAAATTTATATTTCCATTTCTTGCCCCTGGTGTCGAGGTTAAGCGCGGCGTTGAGTTCTGCCACTCAACACGCAATGCCTCCAGAATTCGGCAGAAAGTGGAGAACGGAGTGTCTTAACACTAAGTTCCCTCTGCCTACCCTGCTGTGTGCGGAATACAGCGTGAAGCTGATTTATTTATTTTTTTATCTAAATAAATACGTAATTTAAATTACATAGAATATGCTAAGAAGTTTTGTCAATAAGTCCTGTCTACACAAGATAATAACAAATATAAAGACAAATTTGTAATTAGTATAAGATTGATTCTAATAAGAAACCGATATTGACTCTACCAATATCCGTACTAACTTAGTCATCCATATTACAACCAATAAATTTTGAAGTTCATACTAAACAAGCTTCTTTAGAATATAATGATACTCGTATGTAGGTAGCGAAATTACAACAGATAACCAGGCTACCGGTGCTTTACCATATTTTAATAGAATTTTGAATCTTCTTTCTTTAAGGTAGAGCTCCAAGTATGTTTTTTTTAAGCATTATTATCAACTCACAATCTACATGTCCCGCGCACGCGCGTGGGTTCTTCCGTTATTTCAGTCAGATACATCGTTGCCATTTAAAAAAAAGAGTGCTCAAAAATTACATATTATTTATCATATCAATCAGTATTATCGCATGTTAAAAATGTATAGTGAAAGTTTTGTATTAGAGCAAAAATGTTATAAGAACTGTAAGAAAAAATATTTGTTGTTTGCAAAGTTTTCTCTCTAAATAAATAAATAAAATAAAAAATAAATAAGACATTACATGTTGCGTAGCGGAACTCAACGCAGTACTTTACACTTCGCATTTACAATTAGTTAGTTAAATATGTGTAATTAATATATAATTTATAATATAATATAACAGCAATGAACACAATTTAAATGGAAAGGAAGGGAAATTTTGCCGTTTTCATAAGAACATAATATTCTGTTCATATAGATATATACTCAAACGGGGCACCCCCGCTGATCTGATTATAGTACAAGCCATTTTTGTTAGGTTCTACTTGATAAATAAACTTCCTGACATCAATTAAACGCAATTATCGCAGCCATACTTCATTAAGAATGTCCTTAGTAACGATCGTGGGCCAATATATTTTTATATCGGTATTGTCTGTGGCATAATAGATAACAGTAATACCTAAGTCAGATTCACGCTGTGTCCCACACACAACAGGGTATGCAGAGGGAACCTAGTGTCAGTAGTCGGAAGTAGTAGTAGTCGGAGTACAGTGGCGGAACGTAACGCCTCGCGTTAATTAAAATATAAAATTAAATAAATATTCCATTGCCTCGAATGAGGATCGAACCCACAATCTCATTTACAGTCTGACCTTAACAATAGTAGACAATTTGAAATCTAATATAGCATAATGCCTAATTTAAAGCCAAATGTATTTACATAATGATTATTCAATAACATATTTACTTATATGTATATAATATATGTTATTTTATAATATTTTTTTCAATAATATATGTTATTTTATTATAATTTCGTTATGTTATTTTATTACAAAACAAACTCAAATTAGTATGTTGATAAGTACTTGCCATGCGTGAATAATCAATGGTGCGCGTGCGCATGCGTCGCTGTGAGAGGCGTTACCGTGGCAAATCGATTTTAGATATAAGAAAATTTGTCTTGTATCTACACGCTGGAATTATGTTAGACGTGTATGAAAGCTTCGTTCTTTAGTATTACGAAATGAATGTTGTACAAAGTGATACTAAGAAATATTAAATTTATAATATGTGTTGTTTTTGTTATGTTGTTACAATGTTATGCATTTTGATTAACTGCTTTATTAATTTTGTTTAATATAGATATATTTAAGTTAGATTACCCAAAAAAAAATCCAAAATCAAGATAAAAATTGTAGTACGGTCAACCAACACTCGTCTAGTAAAAACTTTAACACTCAAACAACATCTCGTTCGCCACTCAACTTATTACACTCATTTCAAAACTAGCTCTAATCCTGCGCAAATTGCTCTTCCAACAAGTAACTCATTAGTTATTAATAATTACATTTCAAAGGTAACCAGGAACTACGACCGTCCCTTTCTAATACACCGAGGTGGACATCAAAAGGAACGTGACAGAGATATCTGATGAGATCAAAATCAGTGGTTAGAATTTGTATTACAAACGTCTCATTATTTAGTGCGATGTTTCCTGTTGTGGAGATCTAGCAAGAAATATTATTAACATAATAATAAATTAATGACAGGTTGTGTTGTGAGACAAATTAGATGTATTAGAGTAATCTTGACAATTTTGCTTTTTATATTGTATACTTAATAATTGTAGAGGCCAGTGGTGGCGCAGTGGCACGAGGTGTGACTGTAAAATCGACTGGTTGTGGGTTCGATCCCCACTCGAGGAGATGAAATATTTACTTAAATTTATATTTCCATTTCTTCGCTCTGGTGTCGAGGTTAACTGCCACTCAACACGCAATGCCTCCAGAAATCGGCAGAAAGTGGGGAACGGAGTGTCTTAACACTAGGTTCCCTCTGCCTATCCTGCTGTGTGCGGGATACAGCGTGAAGCTGATTTTTTATTTTTTATTTTTTAATAGTTGTATGTAGAGTCAATGTACGTCTAATATGACATTTTTCATGTTTTTCACTAGTGGATGTGAAATATCAAATTAAACTTCGTCATTTTAAATGAAACTATTTTAACCGGATTAATCGCGTATATTTAAGACTATGTAGTCTACCCGTGACCACGTACTAACTACTGCAAAGTGTTCGAAACATCGGGTTTCCAAAACGTATAATCTTAAATATACGCGATTAATCTGATTAAAATAGTTTCATTTAAAATGTGTAATAATCGTGAAAATCAAAGAACTTATTACACTCCGTCATCCACAATGTGAGTTGCGTGATGGTAACTAGCAAAATACTAAACCTGGACATTTTTTTTTAATATTAAATATTATATTTCTCTTAAGTGTTATTTAAATACGGTTTGCTTTAGAAACGGTTTGAATTGGTTGCTATAAACGTAAGAATGCAAGATAAACACCATTGAAATGAAGATAAAAGTTATATAATTAGAAATAAAAGTATTTCAGCTTACCCTTTAAGGTATATATAACTAAAGTAATAAATGATAATTCTTATGTATGCATTTCATATTTAGTAGCCCATAATTGTAATTATTTATTTAAAGTTATCTAGATAAATCATAAGAATTTTAATTAGAAATAGTTAATATTACATGTTAACTGTCTTGGCGCAATTATAAAGTATGAGTGTGAGAGTATGAGATCAATTTCTATCTGAGAAATAATTATCTTTGAAATATATTGAATTCCGTCGCGTATTTAGGAAAATAGACTACAATAAAAAGCCAATTTTTTTTTTTTTTTAAAAAGATAAATAATTTTGGATATCTTTGGAAGCATTCTATTCATAATTAATTTCACAACTACATACATTGTCTCGCATTCGTTCCACAGCACTTCTATTGTACGTATCTATTTCATAATAGTTGCAGAAACCCGATTATTATCTTTTATAGGTGTGTACCTATACTTTTAAATATACATTTTTTTAAATGTTTTCAACTACACGCTGGGTTCTGCACGTAGCAGGGTAGGCAGGGAAAACCTAGTGTTAAAACACTTCCGTACCCCATTTTCCGCGGAATTCTGGAACGGCATTACGTGTTGAGTGGCGGAACTTAACGCCGCGCTTTGCCTCGTTAACAGAGTGACGAAATGAAGATATGAAATATTTCGTTTTATCGAGTGGGAATCGATCCCACAACCTAACGCGTTTTCCAGTCGCACGCTTGTGCCCCTCGCCACGATTTTTATTAGTAACTAGAGGGCGCGCGCGGCTTCGCCCGCTTATTAGGAGTGAATTCTAAAAAAACCACGAAACACGTGTTCAATAAAATATTTTTAACAGTCTGAATTTAAATTTTTATAAAAATCGGTGGCAATTTAAAGATTTTTCCATATAAACTTTCAACCCCTTATTTGAACCCTTAGGGGGTGAATTCTTAAAAACCATGAAACACATGTTCAATGAAATATTTTTAAGAGTCTGAATTTAAAATTTTATAAAAATCGGTGCAGATTACATTTTTTTTCCATACAAACTTTCAACCCCTATATCATCAATTTAGGGTTAAAATTTTTCAAATTCCCTTCTTAGTGGATATCCAGAATATGAAAATAAACATCTGCCCAAATTTCACGTTTCTACCATCAGCGGTTACGGCTCTGCGTGCGTCTTACCTCAGTCAGTCAGCACAAGTCCTTTTATATATATAGATAACAAAGTGTTGAACTATGTAAGTATATTATTTTTATATAAAGTAATATAACGGTATTACATCATTTCTTAACAGCCAGTAATGATGTACTTTTTTATAGCTTTACAATGAAAACATTAGATAAATTATATTGTAAATTGGAATACGTATTTATATACAAAGATAAAATTGAGATTAAGCGGGATGAAATATAAATTCAAGGTCATAATTAAATTTAAATTCATAATATATTTAAAATATACACTTTCATTTAAATATATACCTTCGCTCTGTTGTCGAGGCGTGGCGTTGAGTTCCGCCACTCAACACACAATGCCTCTACATTTTCGGTGGAAAGTAGGGAAAGGATTGTTTTACCACTAGGTTCCCTCTGTCTACCCTGCTGTGTGCGGGATACAGCGTGAAGCTTTAATTTAATTTTTTTATTTATTTTAATCAAAAAGACTTCCAAGAATTTACGTAAAGCTACCGCTCAAAATTGTTATAAGAAATTAATTGCTGTTTTATAGAGCTTTATAGAAGATAGTCATAACACGACAGCAAAGCGTATGACTGAAACGCTACAGTCGTGAGTTCGATCCCCATTCAGGGAAATGAAATATTTAATATTAGTGTCTTAATAAAAGGTTCCTTCTGCCAAAGCGCGGTGCATCGTAAAATTGAAACAATAGTATATTTTCTAAATAAGTATTTCTCTTTCCTAAATGTGGAATAACGCTTTAAAAATGTTAAAAAACAAAAATAACATGTTTGCGCAAAATTGAATAAAAGTGTGATTTTTAAAAAAAAGTAACATTGGAAACAACAAAATAATAAATTGCCAAGCAATAAACATATGGTCAATAAAATGAGTATTTGTTTAGAGTCCAGTCAGTCATTCGAATTTACTGCATTATCCAAGACCAATGACTCAACTGACATACTAAAGTCTACCATATTCGTGCAAAATAAAAATTTAATAATGAAAATAAAAAAAATAAATTAAACTCTACTAAATATCAGTCAATTGCATAGAAAATTGACCTAGATACCTATTTACCAACTTCTTACATATTCCCTTAAGAATTGCGTAGATACCTTCTCATATTTTAAAAACAACTGAACCAATTTTGATGAAACTTGGACTATTGCATAAGAATTTATATGATTAAAATTTAAAAAGTAAAGACAAACTATAAACACTTACATTTATAAAAAGTTTGTTTTATGCATCGATACTTCAACACATTGACAGCGTAATATCTGAAACAAAAACAAAGAGATAAGAAGAACATTTTTTTGTATAGACGATAACTAACACAGTTCTGACACAAGAAATAAGATAAATTTCTGTCGTAAAAATCATCACTTAAAATATATTAAACAACTAGAGCTTCGCTTCAACGGAGTGAACTGCATTTTTCATGAAATATTTTATACTAGAGTCCTCTAGTAGGAACGGTAATGGCAACGGGAAAGGTAAAGGGTCCCCTTTGACACGTCAAATATGCGTTACCATAATACACTTGTATGTTGTATTTTTATTATTAAACTTATGGTAGTGTTATATTTATTTCATTAATTCTCTTTGGCTCTTTTTCTACATAAACTATAACTGTGCCAAATTTCATATTCATCCCGTAAGCACATTTTTTTCAAAAAGGGGTACACAGATTTTCACATATTAATACCTAAGCTTCAAATCACTCTTTGCGTTAATGAAAACCGCAGGCCGTCGTGGCGCAGGATCACAACGACGGTTGTGGGTTCGATCCCCACTGTAGAGTATCAATAATAGTTTATTAATAATTTCATTTCTTCGCTTTCAATCACCAAGACAAAAAGCACGGCGTTAAATTCCCCCACTCTATACGCAATGCCTCGAAAAATTCGGCGAGCAACCACCCTCTGCCTACCCCGCAGTGTGCAGGATAGAGCGTGAAACTGACTTCAATTAAATTTGTATTTAAAAATAAATAAATAACCGTTTATATCATAATAAACGAACACACATAAAATATAATCTAACCCATCAGTTTAGCTCTAATCGCCATGTCTAAGAGTCGAGAGAGATCTAAAATAGATGGTGTCGCATAGATAAAAAGTGATCACAATTATTTATGCACGTCCGCGGTGAATGTCCTGCGCGGCGCCGAACCGGACGGGTTGTGTGGACGCGGCTGATTGTTACACCGTGTTTAAAAAAATATACTAAACACGACGTGGAATGTGTAGATATATAGACACAGTTAAATTAAAATGTCAATATCAAAATTCTATTCTATTAAAATGTCAATTTAAAAAATCAATTCTATTCCAATCTTTTCTTGATCAGTGACCACTTTTATTGAATTATTGTTAGCAAGGACCACTATGTAGGTATAATAAAAATAAATTAATAATTAAACAAAAAAAATAATTTCAAAGTCAAAAGTTTTAAAAAAAATCAGACATTTTGTATGATGGTGTTTGTGATTTTTAAGTAAATATTAAAAATCTATGACTTTCAAAGTATATTAGTAAATTTAAATGTCAAAATATTTTATGTTTCACTGAGGAAACAGTTTAACTGTAGGCAGACTTTGCTCAAACACCATTTTTAAATCATTCGCGAACCATATTTTAGCTGCTGCGGACCACTACTGGACCACGGACCACTGGTTGGGAACCGGTGTATTAAAATGTCAATATCAAAACTCTATTCTATTAAAATGTCAATATCAAAATTTTATTGATTAATTTCGCTAGTGAGCGTATTTGTTTTTATAGCTTGACTCTGTATCCTCTGAGTGAAGCAGGATAGGCAGAGGGAACCTTGTGTCGAAACACTCCATTCCGCACTTTTATCTGAATTTTCAAGGCATTGCGTGTTGAGTATCTATGAACTCAACGCCGCGCTTTGTCCCGTTACCAAATCGAGGAAATTCTATTATAAATATTTCGAGAGAATCGAATCTACAACCGGCGCGTTTACAGTCACATACTAGCGCCCTCGCGCCGCAACGGCTTCTTTTTACAAAAAATGACACTGTGTAGTCCAATTCTTTGGATTCTATTTGTAAAATTAGAAATGGTGGCTTGTGTCAATAAATATACCAAAATAAAAACCAAATAACTTTTGGTAAAATACATGCAATTATGTGTAGAAAATAGTTATTTATTATATAGTCTTATATTCATACGCAACCTCAAACAACGGGCTATAAATTTGGCTGTAAGTATTTCTATATTTCACGATAGCAATAAAGAAGATGGGACGATATCTTCATTACCGAGGCGCACAGAATCGATGCCAGGATAATTACATACGTACTGCTCTCCGACGCTGGTACACGGATGATATTAATACTGTAGTTTAGCTAAATAATTTAATAATAATTATTAATAACTATATCTTTTTTCTGCTTCAAACTGTATCACTGGTGTAGCAGGTGAAAGGAGCCTAGTGTTACGACACTCCGCTTCCCAATATACGCCAAATTCTAGAGGCATTACGTATTTAGCAGCTAAACTCAACGCTGTGTTTTGCCTCTACACCAGAGAAGTAATCCAAAATATTGAATATTTCATTCGATCGAGTGGAAATCGAACTCACAGCTAGTCGCGTGCAGTCACATGCTTGTGCCCCTGAGCCACGACTGGCCTCCATATATATAACAGTATAATAATAATTATTAATAAATATTACGCTTTAAAGAGTAATTATTAAATTAAATAAATGTTTTGATTGGCTGCTTTATACCAATCATAAACTATGCCTACAAACATGCCACATGGACTTAAGTAATAAAAGGGAAGAAGTTAAGTAATAACTTTATTAACTTTATCAGTCACCCACTAACATGAAATAACAACTTAACAACAACTAAATGTTAAGAATAGTCTTAGTTTAAAATCTAAACAAGATATTATTGTAAAATGTGAACAAGAAATTGAATTTAAATTTAAACATTGAAGTAAATTCAAAATATAATTTATTAAAATACATAAATAGCATGCAATAAAGTACGCTTTTGAACACGACAAACACCTTATCTATAATTTCCGAGAAATGTCAAAAATACCAACAAAAACTCACGCTATGAAATCAAACTTATTTTTAATGACTGATAGCTGTGTCTAGACTACGACATTCTGGCACATGTCGCGGCAAAAAGAAATAGTTTTTATAACAATTTAAATAAGAATTAAATTCCTATTTAGCAGAATAAATAATATATTGCCTACATAATAAATAACCTCGAAATTAAATTTATATTCGTAGCGTTGTTAGATTCGAAATGATATAGCTTTATTAATACAGCAGGGTAGGCAGAGAGACTACATACTCCGTTCCCCACTTTCCGCCGAATTTTAGGAGGAATTGCGTGTTGAGTGGCGGAAGTCAACACCGAGTTTTTGCCTTGGTGCCAGAGCGAAAGAAAAAAAATATTAGTAAATAATAATTCATCGAGCGGGAATCGAAGCCACAACCGTCGCACCAATTACAGTCACACCCATGTGCGTGCGTCACGATGGTCTCGTAATAATTCTATAACGTTTATATTCATCGGTTTATTGATATATTCATTAAGTGAAAGTCACGACGCTTAAAAAGACGTATAGAAAGAGGTGTATTGTTGCAAGAACAATGGCATTAAAAAAAATTAAAAGAACCAACACTGATCGCTTTACAGAGTAATTTGGAACGACCGAACGGCGATCGAAATGTCCAACGCTGTATATATAAATAATAAAATTTTGTAGCAGTATAAGAACTTAATTTTAAATTTTATACATACATAAAATTACTAATATTATAAAGCTGAAGAATTTGTTTGGATGAACGCGCTAAATTCCGAAATTATTAATTAGAATTAAAGATAATCTCTGTATTGTGTAGTCCGTTTATATAGAAAAATTGTAGTGCTATAAGCATCATATTAATAGTTTGAATGTTACTCACTATACCATCCTTATGATAACGTTACTGGAGTCCGGCGTTGAACTCCGTCGTAACGCTAACGGAGTTTATTTGGCCAAGCGGGCGAAGCCGTAGGTTATATCTAGTAAATTATATTTGTAAATACCGTAATAAAGTAATAACATATACATTATACACGTGTCACAAAGTTTCTTTATAAATAAATATAACTAACATGTCGCTTCGCCTATTAACATAATGTAACATTGTATGGATGTTCCTCCATATACACGCTTATGAACTATTGAGAAAAAAAATCTTTCAATTTAGTAGTATTTTCTGAGGTTGGCGCACTCCAATCAAATAATATTACTATAGATAACTTATTAATTCATGTTCTGATAGTAAAAAACTTTAATATTTTCATTAGATGATTTAAGTAGGTGCAAATAGATGAAATGAAACTGTCTATCCGTTCGTCTGTCATCAGTTTGACAACCGCCATCAATCATTACAAGACGTAAAAGTTTAAGATTAAGCTTGTAAACGTTTCATCACGCGTAACTAAGTAAAACTTGAAACCGACGCTATTTATGGTACAGAAAACGGGCTTAAAATTACAGATGTCATAATATCGAATAATATATTAGCTATAAGATTGTGCCGTCGAAAGTGCTGTCTGTGTAAGATCGTGAAATCTTTCGACAAAGTTGTAAACCTCGATGAAAATTTATTGAACTTGGCAATTCTTATTTATGACCCTTTGTAATGTACAATTGTGAAAAATAAAAACATTTTGATATTCTTAATAATAAAGGAAGAAGGCAACGATCAAATATGGACCATATATACCTATATTGTTTAAAAAGACTAGTGGTATTTATAAATATGCATTGTTTATTTATGTTTAAAAGTAATAATCATTCAATATTATGTAGAAAATTTTATGTAACGGAGTAATGACATAATTACATAATCACGAGAAAATGTATAAAATATACATACTCGTATGTAAAAACAGGAACATATTATGTACAGGTTTAAATATTTTTTTAAATATCGACTGTTTCTTAAAAAAGAGTAAATTAAATTATATTTCAGAATGGGCGCATTTCCACCTAGGATATTATAGAACCAAATCAGTACTTGCCTTCATCTATGAATTGATCTACAATAACACTGTGTTCAACATACAAAAAAGTCAACATTACAATCAATTTTTGGTCACAAAATATAACTATTACATAATACCAATATCCGATCCTAAATTTTGTATTGTTCCTCTGGCAACCATATTTCTTTGATGAATGTCAACGTACCACCATCAGCCAGCGATTGATCCCCGTATTGAAATGTCAATGTTAAGATAAAATCTGACGATCGTTAGGGTGATCTCTTCCGTACGAACGTCGCTTACTTACAGTGGGGAGTCGAGATTGTATTAGTTATTCAATTATGCGCATCAGATACCGCAGCTTGAGGCTAAGTTGGAAAGGAAGGCATAGAAATAACAAACGCCATTTACAGCAATGAATAGACGACCATTAAGGGATACTTAACACGTGTCCGAGATACAGAGATTACGTGTAAACTAAAAACGTAAGCTTACCTAAATCTTTTGTAATAGAAGAGAAGACGTTGATCAAGATGTATATTTGAATAGGATAGGCCAATACATTCGTGATCCATCAAAGCGCAGGAGGGTGTAAAAACCGTCGCGAGCGCATCTATCCACTCTCTCGAATAAAGGCTCGTTACGCGTCCGGACCCATGAATGATGGATGACCGTGGCTAACTTGCGGTTACGTTGTACAGATATTGCTTTACGATTTAAATCATTTATTCTCTATATCTCAAGATTTAAAATCATTTGATCAAGTATTCAGTAAAATTCGTAGACATTTCGTAGGAACAAAATGATTGACAAGTCCGTATCGATGGTATCGGCCGTCATAAATAACACCGCCACCGCTAGTTAGTACACATTCATTGCTGTAAACGTCTCGTGTACTTGAGATATGAAGGGTTAAACAATGAAGGTGTAATCGAATGTTAGACACCTAAAGTCTATTAAAACTTTAAGCATCAGTATATATTATGGCCTATGGCCATTTCCAATGAAAAGCTGAGCTATCATTTTATATAAGCTTAGTTTATTAGAAATGACTAGAAGCATGTAATAAAAATTAATAACAAATCAAAGACATATAATATGAAGATTTTCAAATTGATAATGAATTCTTGTCGGTGTTAAATTGCTTAAAACAATTTATTTATTACTACTTTCATCGAATGAATTACGATCCAAGCTTATACATTTCCCTGGTAAACAACATCATTTATTTATATAAAAGGGCCTTTAGAGGCAAAAATAACTACTGGGACGTTAGAAAGTATCCAATGCACTTTACGCAAACGTTTGTTGCAGTTAATAAATTAAAACTATTACAGTCTTATAAATCTTCACCGATGACATAAATAATGGGTTTCCGTGCATCGTCTTCCAAGTTTTACAAGAGATTAATATATATATGAATATAACTATACATTTTGTTGAATTGACTACGTATTGATAATTTTTATGTAGATACTTATTAGTAGGCCAGTCGTGGCGCAGGGGTACAAAGTGTGACTGCAAAACCGACCGGTTGTGGGTTCGATCTCCACTGGAGGAGATGATATATTTAACTTAAATTACTTAAATTTATATTTTCATTTCTTCGCTCTGGTGTCGAGGCAAAACGCGGCGTTCAGTTCTGCCACTCAACACGCAATTCCTACAGAATTCGGCAGAAAGTGGGGAAGATACTCCATCTTAACACTAGGTTCCCTCTGCCTACCCTGCTGTGTGTGGGATACGGCGTGAAGCTGATTTATTTATTTTTACTTATTAGAAGAAATAACACAACAGTATCAATTGTTGTTGCAACTTTTAATTTAATTATTAGTTTGAAAATATCTATTTGTAGCTTAATTTAGATAACCTAACTTACCTAATTTGTAATATAAAATTTAAATTAGATATTAGTTACATCATCAATACAATAAGGTTGACGGGACTCAATACGTAAATTAAACAATTGTAAATTCTTATACCATCAAATTTAACTGTGACTATACCTGGCAATATATCAGGAGTACCACCGGAGGACCGGTGAGGGCGAGACCGTTACTCCGTGTCTAATAAATCCCAGAACAAACGACAGCAATAAGAAACCCGCCAGGCATCCATCTCCTGTCAAATGAACATACTCATAAACAGCCGCGCGTCACGTGTACACGGCGACGTGATAAATCAGATTCGGCCACAACGCTTGTATCAATAAGCGGGTCATCTATAGTTGTTATAAATAAAATCGTAACCGATTGGTGTCTGTCTGTACGCGGAAGATATATTTATAAGAAAATATGATTTTGGTGGCATTTAATAATGTAATGGAACCAAAAATAATTATTTTAAAATTTTTGTTTAAGATGTTTGTTTGTCTGCGCGTTTGGTCACGCTAATCTCAGAAACGGCTTAACCGATTTATTTACAGTTTTCACTATAAGATAAAGCTGTTGTTTTATCTCAATAGGTTTGTTTATATTTAAACAAGTTATATTATTTAAAAAAAAATGTTCGACAAAATTGCTAATTCATTGAATTGCCTGAAACTTTACTTTCCAATATATGTATAGATATTGTTTTTATAATTATATTATTATACGAAAATGAAAGTAATGCCGATTAGTAAATTTAAAATTATATAGTCCAAGCGGGCGAAACCGCGAGCGGCTTGCTAGCTTTAAATATAACATTAAAATAATCTAATGATGAATGTCAAATGCCAAACTAAAAAACTAGATTAATAGTGTCTTTGTGATATAAAAAAAAACGCAAAAATATATATAAAAAAAATCATAAAATATATAAAAAATCAGCTTCCGCTGTACCCCGCACACAGCAGGGTAGGCAAAGGGAACCCAGTGTTACGACACTCCGTTCCCCACTAACTATGTTTTTATATATATAATATAAACACATTATTATCGTAAAAATGTCAAACTGTAAGTCAATTTATACATAAGACTATAAAACGTCATTAATATCTAATGATAAAGTAATTGTAATAAAAAAATCTAATGCTTTAAAATTATATCGTGATAAATGATTGTAGCATTCTCTTTCTCCATAGCGTACCAACATATGTCCATATGTTATTAAAACTGGTTATTTCCCTACCTTATGACACAATAAGAGAACAAACTTCGACTTTTTAAATATAATTAAAATCAGCTTCACGCTGTATCCCGCACACTGCAGGGTAGGCAGAGGGAACCTAGTGTTAAGACACTCCGTTCCCAACTTTCTGCCGAATTCTGAAGGCATTGCGTGTTGAGTGGCAGAACTCAACGCCGCGCTTTGCCTCGACACCAGGGCAAAGAAATGGAAATATAATTTTAAATAAATGTTTCATCTCCTCGAGTGGGGATCGAAACCACAACCAGTCGGTTTTACAGTCACACTTTATGCCCCTGCGCCACGACTGGCCTCAATATAATTAACGTCTTTAAATAGATTTTAGTGAGTACAATAATATACTTACTTCTTGCCCACTCGGATACACTAAACACTACGCATCAAGCTAAATTAGACTCACCACATAAGTTACCCAGTAATGTAAAGTCCTAAAAATATTATAGCAAGAATTATACGAGTATGTCTCCATCATAAACTATTCTCATACGGCCTTGCTGAAGCTAATGTACCAATAACATTACAAAGTATAGAAATTTATACTGATACAGCGCCAATAGAACAACGATCATGTTATAGAAAATTATAAAAATTGTAGATAAAATTATTAAAGATGACATCAAATTGGACGAAGCAGATGTCCCCGAGCGGATATTAGTCACGCTGACACACAACACGCACAAAAACATACATCCATACGTATAATAGTGCGAGTGCGAATTGGAAGATGCATTAATACTAATTGAAGACTTCCCGTCGCCATCAGCCCCATCTGGATTTGAACCAATTAAATATCAGAAGCATATTACTTTATTGTTTTTCAATATCAATTGATTGATTTTGATATGTTTTCTTTATATTATCTTAATTAATTAATTAAATTAATTAATCAATCGTTAATAAGTTTCACCCTGTATTCCGCACACGGCTGGTAGGCAAAGCGGAAACCTAGTGTTAAGACCCCGTTCCACACTTGTCACCGAACTTTTTGAAGCATTGCGTGTTGAGTGGCGGAACTCAACGCCGGAATTTTGCCTTGGTGCCAGAGCAATGAAATGAAAATATTAATAAATAAAAATATCACACCCAATGTCACACCCTTGTGCCCCAGCGCAACGACGGCCTTAAGGTTATATTTCTTAATCACAATTCTTATTAAATTGTATATAAAATGAAGACATTTAAAAAACATGCTCATAAAAATTTCCTAGCCTTCTCAGTACACGGTAATGGCGGAATCGACAACACATTAAGACTTCGCTTTAAAGGAATCTAAGATTAACGGTCGAGATCGAACATATGCAGTCACGTCGGAGCTATTAGCTGAAGGACTAAATGCTAAAAGACATGCGAACACTAGCCCTTCTTTGGCCCCACCTATGAAGTAACTAAAACTAAAAGCCATGTTTAACTAAATGATTAATTGGCTCTACATTTGAATATAGGTAAAATCTCACGTTCAAGATCGCTCTCAAGATCGACCTCAGAGTTGAGAGCGGTTTATAAATACGGGATTTAGGTTTAACCTATACTACAAAATTAAAGAAAATTAAATAACAATAATGCAACGTTCATTGTTATATTTTTTTAGATTTTACATATTACGTTAATAATGTTTTTTTTTGGTATAATTATTAAATTATCAATAAAAAATAATAAATCGAATCCACCTCTCACATACCAGGTCCATATATCTCAATTTTCGGACATAATGACGCCAAACAATAAACTTTTTCATAACAGTTATTAGTGCTGTCGCAATTTGTTGTGGATTCCATCTAAATTACTTTTGAACGCTCGCATCGAATCCCAAATAACTGAGATTAGGAGATCAATATAAGTATACTGTGTTGTATATATATGTATATATAATATATAAATAGCAAAGCGTTAAAAAAAATCAAAATCAGCTTCACGCTGTATACCGCACTGCACTTCTCTCTTAACACTAGGTTCCCACAACCTACCCCACTGGTAAGTCACGTATTAAGACACTCCATTTCCCACTTTCCGCCAAAAACTGGAGGCGTGCGATTACATGGCGCAACTCAACGCCGTGCTTTGCCTCAACACATACATTCAAATAAATATTTCATTTCTTCGAGTCACAACCAGTCGCGTAGTATACTTTACGCCCCTGCGCCACGACTGGCCTCATATAAAACATAGCGTTCATTGTCTATATAAATACACAATGTTATAGGTGTTCTCGTGCCGTATTCTACCGTAATAGTTTCCACGGATATCTTTTGGGACATCGTCGACAATCCAATGGCAGTACACACGCTCAAATAATAGTGGCATAACTTTAGTACTACAAGCTATAGTGAACAAATGCGTTTGAAATCTTATTTATAGCCAGATGCCTGGATAGTGCTTATAAGTGTGTGTCTTATTATTTTGTTATTCAGCTATAGATATTTCTATATCGTTTTAGAACATCTAATCTATTTAGAAAACGTATAAAAATTTGAACATTTTTAGATGTTGTTTGTTTGCTGATAGTATAATATTTGTGATAGTCCTAAACTCAATTTCCAATGCAAACAGTATCAAGTACTTTTTATAACAATAAAATGAATCCCAAATTTTATAATTTGGTTGTATAAAATAAATTTCTGTTTTTTCAGACTACAAGTTTCTTAATAAAAATATTGCTTTAGATATGTAGACAAAAACTTGAAAACAGGTATTTCGAGCCATTTAATTCATCACTTCACTTTTTTTACATTACATCCTCTGTTCTTTACAATATACTATGTATAATTTTCCATTGAACAACTTATACTAAATTACATTTTAGGCTGACATTAAACCTCTATAAAGTATTTGAGAAGTCATTTTAAAACACGCGATGTCTAGATTTTGTTGACTTTGTTATATAATAGAAGAATTGTGTATAAAAGTAAAGTTGGCTCTGTTTTTGAAAGTTTTTGCGCTTGCGTGTTGTATGTATTCTTGATGTCAAACTCCTCCCCTCTCGGCAACAGGTAGAAAAGTGAAAAAAAGTTATGGCAAAGTGATTACATGTTTTTGTTTATTTGGATTCAAATCCCACACGGGGCAATACATTATTTTTTATTAATATTATCATTTTATCGCTCTGGTACAAAGCCTATCTTTCTGTCTACACTGCTACACGCGGCATACAGTGTGAAGCTGTGGTTTTTTTGTTTATATCTATGACATGTTTCTAGGAACTCTAAAATGATTAATAAATTACATACTACGAATACCAATTATAAATAGGCTATTTATCACTTAGTGATAAAAGGCAAGATTGATTATAATATACATATACTGCTACAACGAGCTGATAGTGAAGTAAATTAACTCTTATAAATATATCTACTTAGCCACTACTTATAAATATATTTTCAAAAAAATGTATGATAACTTACAATCTATCGTTGAATTCTTCAGAAGGACGATCACGTTATTGTAACACGTAAAAAGTTCACAAGTGCACAAAGTTCATAAATAACCGAACGTTTTACAACTGGCGGCAGTAACGGCCACTCTCGGTGGTGTCTGGACATGGAATGATGCCCTGATGATGGCAAGCGAAAGACAGGGGCCTGGAGCGGTGCGGGGGGAAGCGGTGTGGGCGGGGCGTCGCAGGTGTATCAAGAACGATGATGTATGCGCAAGTTAACATTCGAACACGCCTCACTGTCACGCGCCCAGCGAAATGTCGAATTCATTCATGGCCCGCTAATTGTTTGTTTCTTTTTTTAAGCGTCACGCTGTATCCCGCACATAGCGGGGTAGGGGAACTTAGTGTTAATACATTCCGTTCCCCATTTACCTTCGAATTCGACACCAGAGCGAAGAAAATAGAAATATTTAATATTTTACCTCCTCAAGTAGGAACGGGAACCAGAGGACCGGCTCCAGGATAGGCTAACTTAGTGTTAAGACATTCTGTTCCCCATTTACCTTCCAATTCTAGAAGCATTGCGTTTTCAGTGGCGAAACTCAACGCCGTGCTTTTCCTCGACACCAGAGCGAAGTAAATGGAAATATTTAATATTTCATCTCCTCAAGCAGGAACCGAACTCACAACCTATCTGCGCGTCGAGCTGCCCCCACCCAATTGTTTGTTCAGACGAAAAATCGATTCCATATCGATATTAGAGAAGGCATTAATAACACACTTGACGGACGCCTTTAATTTCTAGTGTTGAGTGGTGTCGATGGCACACGAGATAAAAAAAATATCCGAATGACAGACTAATTACGTTATATGAGTTCGTCTGGCTTATCTCGATGCGAGATGTGAATACTTAACATATTGACAAAAACAGGACGCGACTCTTGATGTTATCTTATCAGTTGGACTGCACCCACAACTTTCTTTTAAAAGTTGTTATGGATATTATCACGCAACACTATAACTTTTGTATTATAATACAGTGCAGGTCTTTATTGCTTTATGAATGTAATTATAAGTAAATTTATTTAAAGGCTAGTAAAGTGGCGTAGGGGCATAAGCGTGCAACTCTAAACGCGGCAGGTTGTGGGTTCGATTCCCACTCGAGGAAATGATATGTTTAAATGTTCGTTTCTTTGCTTTATTGTCGAGACAAAGCTTGGAGTTGAACTCCGCTTCCTCTACGCAACACGTACTGCCTCCAGAATTCGGCAGAAGGTGGGGAGCGGAGTGTCTTAATACTGGACTCTCTCTGCCTATTCTGCTACATGCGGGATACAGCGTGAAGCTGACACAAATTAAATATACAAATAAGTCATATTTAGACACCGTATCTATGTATACACGATATACATATTAAGTTCTCTAACCTACTAGAACTAAATTAAATTATATCAAATCAGCTTCACGCTGCATCCCGCACACTGCAGGTTAGGCAGAGGGAACCCAGTGTAAGACATTCCGTTCCCCACTTTATGCCGTATTCTGGTGGCATTGCGTGTTGAATGACAGAACTCAACGCCGCACTAGAACTAATAATACTAAACTCAGCAATTAAACAAATTAAAAAAAAAAACTATCTGTAATAATTAAAAAAAAAAAAAATTAAACGCGACCAACAACATGACAGATACCATACTATAACTCATTTCATTATTCGTAATAAATTTTTGGAATTAAAATTCTTCATACGCTTTCAAAGCTTGTGCTTTGAAATATATCTCAGGTTGTTCCATCATTACCATACGTCGATACCAATGTGAGAGTGCAATTATTTATAACCTTTTACAATTTTTTTCGCTTAGAGTGCTTGGAGTGAGGCGAAATTAAAATGAGTTATCGCTTAATTAAGCGTCCGATTTTTATTTATGGGAGTTATGCCCTAGAAGCGCGAAAGGCAGTATTTACATGTAGGTATATTATTGATAAAAAAATAAATAAATCAGTTTCACGCTGTATCTCGCGCATAGGCAAACGGAGCAGGGTAGGCAAACAGAACCTAGTGTAGTAAGCACGACACTACAAGAATTCTGGAAGCGTGTTGAGTGGCGTGTTGAAAACACCAGACCGAAGAAAAAAAATATAAATCTTAACGAATATTCCATTTTTTATTTTCTCGAGTGGGAATCGAACCCACAACCAGCGTTTACAGTTGTGCCTCTGCATCACTTCTGGCCTTTCGTATATTATAATTATCAAATTTAAATTGTTAGGTTTTAATTATCATTTTAAATAAAGGTCAAAGATAAATTGCTTAATGCTCATCTATAAATTTGTGATATAGAAATTGTGAGAAGTCTTTGCCACTCCTTTATGTGGGATTCGATAAAATAATATGTCTCTACATTGCTATTAATCTTTGGTATTAAACACTAATGGAACTGCCGTCTCGAGTCGAGTGACTGTTTAACTGCGGTGAGTCTTATTAAATTAAATTTTATATTAATATCGATAAATTTTAATCAACTTATATATTTATTAAATCAATATATTGACTTTATTTTTAGATAATATATATTTTTAATAAATCAAATCGTTGAGTGTGAAATTTCTAGAAAATATTTTTAACAATAAATATAAATAAATTATATTTTTTTTGCAACAATCTCATTAAATTAAATTGTTAAAATGAATATTATTTTTTAATTAATCATATAATATTTATTTTGTAAAAATTTAATTGTTAAAATAAAACTAATAAGTTATGGTTTATACGATGTTATCATCCAGATCCAATGTAATTGCACGTATTTTAGGGCTCTTTACATCGTTGGACCTACAAAGCAAATGGCACTAGAACCATGTTTTACCAATTGACATTTCTCATTATTTATGTAAAAGTGAAACCGAAGCGAATTAAGCTCGCTTTTGGAAACCAGAACGTATGAAAGGTTGTGTGTAAACATCGTGAAAGGTTGTTTAGTTATCAATTCATTAGAGATTTAAATACCAATACCGATGGTCGTCAATGGTATCAATTTATATGTATATGTGATTCAAGAGCGAGGAATTTAAATTAAAATAATATGTTTTGCAATTTTTGTTAATCTTCACTCTGTACCCGCACATAGCAGGATAAGCAGAGGGAACCTGGGAGAGTTAAGACACTCTTGGCCTCAATGCAATCCTGCCATGTCTCAATTTAATTGAATAAAAATAATTAAATTAAAGTGAAAAACGAAGTAGAGTACTCCAGAATTGGGCGGAAAGTGGTGACCGGAGTGTCTTAAACACTAGGTTCCCGAAATACAACGTAAAGCTAAAAGTTAAAAACTGTCACAAATATTAACAATAACCAAACAACTACATTCATTTATAGCACACACACACAGCACAAATTATAGAGGAAGTGGCCGACCCCAGCTACAAAAGCACTAAATCTAACCTGAACACAGCCCAGCCCAGCTTTCCATTGCAGCACGGGAGTGATACCGCGCGACGTCGTTTATAATTCAACAACAATAAACAGATGGTTAATTGCGATGCTGTCACGGCCACAGTATATGGTAATGAGCCGTAGGGATCTCGGCCGCACGGACAATATCTCTACGGTGAAAGGTAAGATGGATGCGGTCCAAGTTAAAAGTTTTTACTGTTATTGAAATGGGCTATTGTGTTTCGTTCTTTTTTTTCTTAATGCATAAATAAAATAAAATGAATCAGCTTCACGGTATATCCCGCACACAGCAGGGTAGACAGAGGGAACCTAGTGTTAAGACACTCTGTTCCCCACTTTCTGCCAATTTCTGAAGGCATTGCGTGTTGAGTGGCAGAACTCAACGCCGCGCTTAGCCTCGACTCCAGAGTGAAGAAATGAAAATATTAATTTAAGTAAATATTTCATCTGATCGAGTGGGGATCGAACCCACAACCAGTCGGTTTTACAGTCACACTTTGTGCCCCTGAGCCACGGCTGACCTCATACCCTCTTAGTGTATGTTTAGTAAATAGTGTTGAAAGAAGTAAATTCGATAGAATTGTAGAGATTGGTGATTCGATCAACTACCACTTTTAGTAATATTTTAGAAAATATTTTAATGTGTAAGATATTGGGAATTCCTATTCTTAACAAATGTTTTATTTGCTTTATAAAAAGAAATCTCTACTGCAATTTTTGTTGAATCTAGTCTCTTTTAGTACATAAAGTATTTTTTATATTTTCTTAATCTATATAAATAAAGTGCGGCGTTCCGCTATATAATAGACACTGTCTCTAGAAACTAGAAATAAAAAAATATAATTTGTGTACATAACTTACAGATTAAGGTTGAGCTTCGACATCATCTTTAACAATCAAAACAACAACTAATATTCATACAATTTTTGAGTCCTTCCACCAAATTCTCATGAAAGAAAAATACTAATTTAGAAAACGTATAAAAATTTGAACGAAAAACGATTTGAAAACGATTCGAAAGTCCCGCTACGTTTAAATTTTTATACGTTTTCTAAATAAGTATTTTTCTTTCCTAAATGTGAATTAACACTTTAAAAATGTTAAAAAATTCTCACGATTTGGACCATCCCCATAGTGTTTGCTTAGCCCATGGCCCGTGTCTGAGAGATAGGTGCAGTACATGCGCTTTCAGGTTTGTACTATCTGGGCAGCTGACACCAATAGGTTTTTATCAGAGCAAATCTCGTTTGTGAAAGTCGAGGAAGCGATGGGAGGCTGCGAAATTGGTACTCATAATTTACTTCGTTATATAATGTTATTGTAGGTATGTAATACGGCGCTATCGGTTGAGACAGTCAAAGCGGGTGACGGTTTATCTAAACCTAAGTTTTATACTATGTCCAAAGTACGCTTTAGCGATGCTTGTTTATTTAGTAAATGATTAATATTATTAAGACCACCAGCTTTGTCTGTAAATGTGACAGATTGTGGGTTCGTTTCTCGTGAAATTGAAATAATTAATATTTCCATTTCCTCGCTCTGGTACCGAGACAAAGTCCAGCGTTGAGTTCCGCCACTAAATAAGCAATGCCTCCAGATTTCAGCGAAAAGTGTTATACGGAAGTGTCTTAATTGAAACGGAGTGTCTTAACTACACTACACTATATGCGGGAATACGACATGAAGCTACAAAAAAAACATATAAAAATCTTAGTTTAGTTGTCAAAGTAAAAATATTTATGTTTTTACTCAGTCATTAAGTAAGACAGAGTGCGATGCTGGATTTCGATATCAAACACGCAATGTTTGATGTCTCTAAACCTGCAGGAAGAGAATGCATATTTATGCTTACATTCTGATAGCTTCTCTTTGCTAAGCTCGTATAATGAGGTAAATGTTAACGTTAAAACAAAATTTCTTTGCTTTTAGATACCGTTCAAATGGAAAAGAAACTATAACAACCTATAAAAATAATATAAAACAAAAAAGAACTTTATTGATATAGTCTTTTAGAACTTTTACTAATCTAATTAAAAAAAAAGCTTTATATCGAATTCGTTAAAAAAGAAAATAAAGCACATATAAACATACATTCTCAAATTAATTTATGTATATAAAATTACATGTACCTGACTGACTGAGGTAAGACGCACGCACAGCCGTAACCGCTGATGATTTCTATCATGACTATCATGATGTAAAATTTGGATAGATTCTCATAATCTGGACATCCACTAAGGGATTTTGAAAAATTTTGACCCTAAAGGGATGAAATAGGGGTTAAAAATTTGTATGGGAAAAAAATTAAATCGGCACCGATTTTTATAAAATTTGAATTCATACTCTTAAAAATATTTCATTAAACATGTGTTTCATAGTTTTTTAGAATTCACCCCCTAAGGGTTCAAATAAGGGGTTGAAAGTTTATATGGAAAAATCTTTAAATCGCCACCGATTTTTATAAAAAAATAAATTCAGACTGTAAAAAATATTTTATTGAACACGTGTTTCGTAGTTTTTTTAGAATTCACCCCTAAGGGTACAAATAAGAAGCTGCGCGCGCCCTCTAGTATACTATAGACCTATCCATCACACCTAATATCTTTAGAGCGCCATCACAAATCGTGTATTTAATATTATTAATAATATTAATAACATTTAAATAAAGATTCAATGCAAATGTAAACAAAACTAAATGTTTCATAACAAAATGTGCTTATCGTTTGAGCTTATCACGCTAGAATTTATTACCAACCCATCGTAAATGTTAAACTTATTAGACTGGCGACTTACATACATAATTATTATGTGCCTATAAATAGACGTTCAGAAAATAATGAGGCTGATTAATATTTAACTTGCATGTCTTTTTGCGTGATTTGGCGATTTTTTCACGCTGTATCCCTGTACATAGGAGTGTAGGCAGCTTTGGGAAATGAATATAATTCATCCCCCGGGAATCGAACCTTGACCGACTTGTTTACAATCAACCGCCGCCCACCGAGTCGTTATTTTCTTAAGATGAAAGAAAGATAATCTTTTATGCATATTTTTTTATCAATGTTTCATTTTAGTAAAATACCTTCATGTATTGCAGAAATTACGTCGCAATCCTGTAAAGAAATCGAACCCTTGACTTTTTTACAGTCAACCGCCGCCCACCGAGTCGTTATTTTCTTAATATACGAAAAAATTGCATAATATATTTTAAGAAAATAGTTCATTCCCCGAATGAAGATCAAACCCGCTGCAATACGACGGCAACAAAAAAAATATAACAGTTAATTGAAAACATGTACCTACCTACCTATATAAATCATAAAGTATAAGTCAATAAATTCCTTTAGAATTTGGTATAGCAACACCGAGAGCGGTAATGAGGGCACAAATAGAGTTTACGATCTAATTAAGCGAGCGGGCAGGTCCGATCGTTGTAAATGTCATTTCGCACTGCAATCCCGCAACGCTCCCTAGTTCTCACGGAGGCGTAATTTTCCATATTCTGTGGCGCGATTCCTCTAGATGCTTATAATTTAAAATTATTGTGTTCACGAATTATGGATACAACGGCAAATCATGAAATATAAATCATATCTAAAGCATTTCGACGTAGTTTCTGCAATACATGAAGGTATTTTACTAAAATAAAATCGTATTAAACTCTTGAAAAGATAAAAAATTATGCATAAAAGATTATCTTTCTTTCGTCTTAAAAAAAACAGAATAGAATATTCAAAGATTAATCCTTTCTTTATAAAATTAGTGATGTGAAACCTATCCGAAGCCGCCCGTAGCAAGATACTAATCCAATAAAACGTATAGAAGGCAGCGTCGGTAAATAAAACAGACACATTTATTTACTTTCGCATCCTGCCGCCGGCACATCTACTTTGCCGCATATTTACATCTTTGTATAATTTAAATCAAATTTTATAGTTATGAAAAATTATTATCTTTAGAATATATATAATCAATCTAATCAGCTTCATGATGTATCCCGCACACAGCAGGACAGGGAGGCAAACTTAGGGAACCTAGTGTTAAGACATTCCTTTCTCCATATACCACCGAACACTGGAGGCATTGCGTACTCAGTGGTGAAACTCAACACCAGAGCTTAGAAATTTCTAAGAAAATTCCGCCGAATTCTGAACACATTGCTTGTTGAGTGGCGGTACTTAACGCCGCATTCTAAATATAAATTTAAAATGGTAAAATGAAAGTTGTTTAATATTTTATTCCTTCCATTCATAATATATACATTTGGGGACATCACATAAACTCGCGGTATTTTAACATTCATCAGTTGGTTAAAGTCATACTGTCAAAGGGCGGTCGTTCATGAAATATCAATATCTGTATCTGAGAAATGAACGTAAAAAAAACTATAAAGAAAATTTCCAAATAAAATATACAAAAAAAAAAACAAAAATATTAAGCGCAGTCTTAGCATACTCAAACAAGATACAATTCACGAACAAGTTCCACAGTCACAGGGAGCCGTGTAAAGGGTAACGTATACAAGACTGTCGAGTGTAAAATATTTAGAAATGGTAATCAATTGCAATATTCAGATGCCAAGAAGTGCAATGAATTAGAAACAAGTGAAATCGGACATGAAACCCAGTTGAATAACAAACCAGATAGTGTTTGTATAAGCTGAAATAATTGAGGCCGTCGTGGCGCAGCGGAACAAGCGTGCGACTTGAACGCGACGGTTGTGGGTACGATTCACACTCGGAGAAGAATTATTATTACTTAATATTTTTATTTCTTCATTCTTATGCTAAAACAAAAAGTTTGGCGTTGGTTTCCGTCACTCAGCACGCAATACCTTAAAAAATCGGCGTAAAGTGGGGAAAGGAGTATTGAGAGCAACATTAGGTTCCCTCTGCCTACCCTGCAATATGCGGGATACAGCGTGAAGCTGATTTATTTTTTTAATTAATTTAAGTATGAAAGCAATAACATAAGTTGAGGCCAGTCGTGGCGCAGCGGCACGAGGTGTGACTGTAAAACCGACTGGTTGTGGGTTCGATCCCCACTCGAGGAGGTGAAATATTTACTTAAATTTATATTTCCATTTCTTCGCTCTGGTATCGAGGCTAAGCGCGGCGTCAACACGCAATGCCTCCAGAATTCGGCAGAAAGTGGGGAAAACGGAGTGTCTTAACACTAAGTTCCCTCTGCCTACCCTGCTGTGTGCGGGATACAGCGTGAAGCTGATTTTTTAATAACATAAGTAAATACCAAGTGTTGTGTCACATACCTATGTACAAGTATATACATTTTACGTATTTATTATATATAGTAAAATGCATCACATGCACGCAGATGGGCTGTAAATCGATCATCGTAACTACCAATAAACTAGTCTCTAATAGGATGTAATTCTCATAGTCATTACGAAAACTAAAACTTTATTACTATTATATATTAAGCATGTAGAAGAATAGTTTAGAATTAAAAGTTATATCTAATTACAGCATATCTATTTTAAAACTAACCACCGAATTATTATTTACTTAGTATATGGAAAGCCGAGTTGAAGTTTGTAATGATTTTTTTCTATGAAATATCTCTAAATTTTCACTTTTTTTTTTTTCATTCAAAAGTACGGGAAGTTCTCACTTCTTGTTAAATTTCATAATTGTAGGACCAGGGGAAGAACTATATATGTTTTGATTAAGCGGCGAATTTCTTATAAAATGCCTTAAACCACGCGTAAACGCTTGTACATATATTTCGATTGTGTTGACTTTTTAGCTGAAGCTCGATTTTTTCTTTGGTTCAAGCGACCGTAGACAGTAGACCGTAGATAAATACTCTTGACAGACGTAAATGTGGTCCTATAAGAGTTCCACTGTTATCTTTTGATGTACAGAATCCTAAAAAACGGGATACATTTCGAACTAGTTCCAAGCGACAAAATTATCGTAATCGTAACATTAAATCGAGTACATAAATATTATATCGAATAACGTAAACTCGTTGTAGTCACTGCAAAAGATAATGAAATCAAAGGAAACTGCACTCATTTAAGTTTTGTATTGCACATATCAAATGTAAGTTTCAAATATTTTGTTACCATAAACACAGATAAGCAATACTGAGAGATAAGGATAAAAGCATAACGTCGTTGTTAGATAGAGGTTAACACTTTAAAGTGAAAATATTGTGAATCGAGGGTGAAAATCTTCGGACATAACCATCGAATGTAAATGTTATTGTATAATCTTTACCAATGATGTAAATAAGAAGTTTACTTTATTCGATTTTTAATGGCAGAAACACTCCTTATAAAGAAAACAGCTAAAATTCAAAGCTCCAATTTAATTTATAAGTCTATTTTAATATGTTAAAGTGTAATATACGTAGATACATAGAAACAGAAAATTAAATGCACTGTTTGTCAAAACCTACTCAGACTACTGATTGAAAATAATTTATAATGGAGTAATTTTAACTATAACAAGGGACTGTCCAATGCTATGGCTGTAGAATAAAAATAACAGAAGCTGGATAACAAGGAGCTTGATAATAATTACGACTAGGGCCGATCTGTTAATTACTTCTTTAATTTGGACAACCGGATCCACATAATTTTTATTTTTAACATAATATATAGAGATAACATAGTTGAGGCCGTCGTGGCACAAAGGCACAAGCGTTCGGCTGTAAACGTAACTTTTAACGAGGCAAAGTGCAGGGTTGAATCCGCCATACAATACGCAATACTTTGAGCCTCGAGGATTCGGCAGAAAGAGGACAGCGGAAGTGTCTTAAAACTAGATTTCCTCCGTCCAAAAAAAGTGCTCTATGCAGAATACATCCGAAAGCTAAAACAAAATACATATAGTTTAAAAGAATAGAGTATAAAAAAGTTTGCCTATTTTATTTCCTAAAGTCTAAACGACAAAGAGAAAAGCATATTTAAAAAAATATATATAATAACGTAACACATCCCAATATAGATACGAATATAAAATTTACAAACAATACCCAATATTTCTTTTCACCAGTTTGTCGATATCCACAGGAGTCCACTGAAAAGTTATCACCATAAATTGCCCACACAAGGAAGAGCGAGATCTAATCAAACCCTGGTGTTACTATAACAGAAAAGGTAAACAAAGCACAATTACTGGGCAGTAACGGGACGGTCTGGTCTGGTCTGGTCTTCGCATGGAATCTGCGGGTAAATTCTCGTCTGGCCTGCGCCTATTGCCGGTCGTTAGGACGTAGCGAGATGATCGATAATAATGGTAATTTCGCCTGGAACACGTGTTGGGTCGTTCTTGCTGTCTCGAAATCAACTTACTCTAGAACGTGATAAAGTACTTGAATTCGCGAAAAAGATTAACATAGGTAAGTTAGATAATAATAACTGTACCACATGTATGGGTTTTATATATTTTTTTCATTTGAAATCTGATAACTACAGACATATGGTCCCCATGTACCCTTTTTTCATATTATTATTATTATTAACATTGTAAATATTTATTTAGGTACTCTAAACTTTAACTTAGGTTTCAATGAAGTCTAAATGAAGATTTTTTTTATGTATTAATTTTGTACATTACTTATCAAAGATATTTTTACATAAACATAACTTAGATACGCTAATGGTTGTACTCCACAATATTTCTCGTCATTCACATCGCGTTTCGGTTTATTATGTTTTCTTAAAAAATAACAAATTATTTTCCATTATCCAGACAAAATCACCATAAATTTTTCTATCACAATAAACGGGTAACTTTCACATTGCTGAAATTAGTTTAACAAACATAATATGCACTTTCAACATCAATAAAAGTGTAGTAGAGACGTTCAGTCAGCACTAACAGCACAACACGTATTTATGCGACGTCCCGCCTTCCCGCGGCCCGTAATGGCAACACAATATCACAATACCAGCATAGATTTATGCTCCGGCGCATCGTCTCCTCCACGCGGAAATCCCATAGTTATTTACCGGTTGCGAGTTAAGTGCAGCAGATTTATCGGTGGAGCCTCGCCTAGCGACGATCTCGTTCCTTCCTCCAACTACGCTATGATAAATACCGCATGGACTATATGATCCGAACGCGCTGTACCTTTAGGGTAGGGTTTTAAGTGCATAATTGCGAGAATTGCCCAAGTAAACGTCTGGCACCGTTAAACTTCACAATTATATATAGTTAAATTCAATATATTACCAATTACGAACAGCTTTACGCTTTAAACCGTAAAATATCTCGCCTCCCCTAATAACATACAAACAAAAAGGTAATTTTGAGTTCTATTCATTGCCATACAATAAATATATTTCACAAGACCATACCTATAAAATTTTTGCTACAATACTTTACCTACATTATCAGCTTCACGCTGTATCCCGCACACAGCAGGGTAGGCAGAGGAAACCTAGTGTTAAGACACACCGTTGCAAACTTACCGCCGAGTTCTGGAGGCATTGCGTATTGAGTGGCGGAATTCAACGCCGCACTTTCCCTCGACACCAGAGCGAAGAAATGAAAATATAAAACCCTATATACCTACATTATCATTCAAAACAAATCTATTAGCCTAAGCACATCGACGGTTAATAGGATATTGTACCTCAAGCCAGCGTGTTATAATGGCGTGTGAAATTACATTCGGTCGTTTGTCAAACTGCTCCGTGCTCGGTGGTGATTATTTTCATTAGGCCGTTCCTAATGAAATGCAGCGACGCGACGCCTGGCATTTATTAGATGTAACATTAGAAATAATCAATTTATTCAATTATGTTATGCTCGTTTTATAAGTGTATTTGCTCGTGTATTTGGTTTAATTTAAATAATAGTATTCGAAGTGATGACTTAATTATGTTTATCAAAAAAAAAATGAGCACCCAGAATCACGCTGAATCACTGTACCTTGCATGTAGCAGGGCAGAGAGAGAGTCTAGTGTTAATACACTTCGCTCCTCACTTGCCGCCTATTTCTGGAGGCATTGCGTGTTGACTGGTGGAACTCAACTGCGGTGTAAATCGGCACCAGAGCGAAGAAATGAAAATATTTAATATTTTAATTTCCTCGAGTGACGATCGAACTCACAACCTGTCGCAGTCACACGCTTGCGCCCTTGCACCACGAATGTCCTCTAATATCTTAATCACATTTATTATTATTTTATTTAACACTTACTGAGAGCCGTACTGGTGTTTTATTTCCACATTAGTAACAATGCTGCAAATGTTACGGGAATAAATAAGTATCCCCATCTAGGAACAAACATTAAACTTCCCTAAATCAGCCCGAGGCCTAATTCGCAGAAGCCAATTCACAAACCCATAAGATCTCATAGATCATACCAACGCCACGGAACACGAAGACGACGCTGACTTGCCGAGATTGGCATAATGACACCAGCCCCGAGCCACCGGCTAACTTATGGCCACATTATCAGGACACGCCTCACGCATGTCCAATTATTACACACAATCTCTTTAAATCAGCTTCGCGCTGTATCCTGCACACAGCAGGGTAAGCAAAGGGAACCTTGTGTTAAGACACTCCTTTCTCCACTTTCACACTGGAAGCATTGCGTGTTGAGCAGTGGAACTCGACGCTGCCATTTACCACAACACCAGAGCAAAGAAATGAAAATATAAATTTAACTAAATATTTATTTCCTCGAGTGGGGATCGAAACCACGACCCAGTCGCGTTCACAGCCACACACTTGTACTCAAACGATTATTACACACAATCTTTTCACCCGCGTAAAATATGAATAAGCCGCCGCGACGCCATTAATACACGCATATATTTACAAACGCGACTCCACTCACTTTGAAGGGGCAAGATAATGTTGCTGGCGAATAAATTCTAGACGTAACAAATGAACCCGCTAAGAGAGAAATATTACAAAAACCGTATGGGAGACCGTCCACATTGTTACGGGAAATGTGAGATTGTTATAAGTAGTATTTTATTACTCACTTGCGTTATTTTGACATGTGATTGAATATATATCTTTTAAAATTTATATTATAGCGATTTTTTTTACGTTGTTGACTCATCTTCATAGTAAGTGTTAACAAAGTAACATTTACAAAAAATATTTTTCATATTCTGCTAGTAGAATATGATAAAGCTATGCGATTTCAGCCGTTATATAATTATTAATATACTGCATATAATTATTAATTTACCGCATTTTAATTTAATTATCTGCATAACTTTCGTTTCCTACAAATAATATCATTTTATATACAATATTTATACTCATACTAAAGTACAGATGCCGCCAATTTCATAAAAAAAATCTATTTATCTATACTTATAATAAAATCGTTTTAGTTCAAATATAAAAGGCCCCAATAACATTTTTTCTTATACCAGCATAACTTCCATGTACAGACACCGATCAGTTACGATTTTATTATAATTATAGATATAAATATTAATAACTAAGAATAACTAAGTTTTATACACCTTATTATTATATCACCATATCTTCTTATTATAACATGATACATCAATAAATCTAAAGGCCAAAATAAGATGTACAATTTATCAGGATAAAGTATCGGAAGCCCACACATTAATATCAATGGTTGGTGGTAGGGATGTTGTTAGCGGCGATGTATCACACGAAAAGACTTGCAGATTGGTTGACCTCGTTCATAAAGATATCCGTTTATACGTTGAACTTTGCAAGGGTTCCCAGAAAACAATCACGGGATACATCCCCCCCGAACAGACCAATCAGCTGGAACAAATGGGGGTAATTTGTCTGAAACGACCATCGGTCTCGTGGAATTCTTTTTAAAAGTTAAGCCTAAAGATTTTGCATGGATTCAGCAATCTATCTTTTGGATAGCTATCAATAAAAGAAGTACTTATATTACTTACGATTTGTATTTGAATTATGACGTTTATGGGTTTGATTCCCAGAAGTTTTAATAAAATATAGTAAATTGTTTAAAGTATTATATTAGTCACCCACACTTCTTTTACATTTTTCTACATAATTTATACCGACAGAACAATAACAAATAAGTTCTTCTATCTTATTTACATAAAACACGAAATTTGGAAATTGAACACGACACTACTTAATTATCGATTTATATAGTTATGTATTAAATACGTCAAGGTTGTTTTCTGTTTGAATATAATGTTTAGAATAATTTTTAATTAAGCTTATAAGTAGAAGCAGTAGTAAGGATTCAGACTTAATGTGTGCCACTAACGATATAAAAAGAACTATACTATATTATAATATTTATTTAATAATTATAAGGTATTAATTCGCCTCTTGCTCACATATCGTGTAATTAATAAAAAAAATAAAACTTCTTTGACGAACAGCACTGTCTTTATTTTTTGTGTCACAGCATTTGCTACTGACATCACCTGGTATTCAAAAAAACGACTCAAAAAACTTTTTTTTTTTAAATATAACAATTATATAAGCTTAATATACGTAAAAAAAACACTCAAATTTCTAACTATCTAAATGTATAATACTATGCGGGTAGACGAAATATTATAGTGGACGGTCCGGTAATCCGAAGCGACATTAATTAATGAAGTTAAACCGATTAACCGTGACGCCCGTGGTGGCTACTGTTCACCCAGTACGCAATATATAATAGTCAAGGGTCAGCTAAACATATTAAAATACTTTATTTAACATATTTTTACTTCATTTTTTTAAATTATTTATTAAAGAAAAGTGCAGTTTTCAATGATATCACCTATAATGTTATGAGATTATATTGTTATTTTGAACCACTTCTAACATTTTAGTATAACAATCAGAGATCAGATACAAATTAGATAGAGTGACAATACAATATTGTCCATATTAAGAAGTCCACAACGACAATCACTTTAAACCGTATCTCAGGTAAATATCCTGTATTTTGTTGTATTTACCTCAAAATAAATATAATTATCTAAGAGTATTCAAAACGTTTAATGGAAATCTATATTTTTATTTATTATCGATTCCTAATATTTCAGTTTTAGTAACGATCCTGGATCAAGAACAGGCGGACCAATCAATTTATTAACTCAATAACTTAGAAGTTCGAAAGCCCTTAGAACAGTTGTAAGAGGATTACCAAAGAATTAATTAAAATCATTCATTAATTATGATTAATATTTAGTATTCAAACTCGAAACCAACTTAATCGTACTTAGTGTTCGCTAATAATTAACATGGTGTTAACAAGTAATTTCGTGGAGAGTATAAATTATTCTGCCTATTGGATTTGCTAACGTAATTATTAACTTATCATATTGAGGCCAGTCGTGGCGCAAGGACACAAAGTGTGACAGTAAACGCGGCTGGTTGTGGGTTCGATCTCCACTCGAGGAAATGAAATATTTATTTGAATTTATATATCCATTTCTTCGCTATGGTAAAGCGCCGCGTTGAGTTCCGCAAATTGACACGCATTGCCTCCAGAATTCGGCGGAAAATATTGAAAGAAGTGTGTAACTTACGTATTAAGGACTTAAACAAACGTTATACTGTGTGAACTACGAATTTGACCAATTATAAAGAATGATAGCAATATATCAAAGATTAAAAGAAAAAGTATTTAGAAAGGTATATTTTTAACGTAGCTGGATTTGAAGCTTCGTTTTTTGGAACGAACGCCAACTAAGCCATACGTTTTTATAAAGTAATCCTTATGCCGCAATTTTTACATACTTGTCACAAAGCCAGTTTCTTACTATAAACATGTTAAAATATATTCATAGTTTTAATCTCATAAAATAATAAATTAAAGCCGTATAAAATAATAAATGGTTTATAGCTAAAATATATCTAAGAATATTATATTACTATAAATATTACTATCTTTTTATCAGTTAACAATAAACAGAAATCCGATCCTATCTGGGAAATAAATCTTTCATAATCTTAATAGCATCTGCGATACGATTTGTATCAATTATATCAGAAATAGAATTCAATAAAGACAGGCTTTAATTGGTGTGTACTAAGTCGTATAAATTGAAAATTTTATTAAATTGAAGTGACATTAGACCATGTACAATCAATTTTGTCTGTCCATTAAGATAAAGTCAAACTTTATGTCTTTAATATACACTAAAATAATACTTAGTTAAAATTTTAAATAATGACCATTTCAGAAATTAAAATTATAAAATTCTTGATTTAACTTTAAAATTAATAGTTAACGAAAATTTAATGAACCTTAAAAGCTCAGCGTTAAGATCCGCCACCCAACACACATTGCCCTGAAAAATTCGGCGAAAATTGGGGAACGGAGTATATTAACACTAGGTTCCCTTTGCATACCCTGCTGTGCAAGATACGGCATGAAGCTGATATATTTACTTAATGAACCTTAGAATAAGATTAATATTTCATTTGAAACATTTGTTTCGCATAGCAACAGGATAAAGCACATCCTGCATGCACATAGCATCTCAGCAAGCCTATCCTGCATGCACATAGCATCTCAGCAAAGATGCTACGACCTCGCCGCCTCGGATGCAGTCCGCAACATCTCGGATAGCAGATAAAAGCTTAGATATAGGAGGTGTGTCCGACGGGCGGAGTCCTATCCAACATAAAGTTCGAAAGCGGCAAATAAACAATATTCGATGCCCGCATCTGGTATAGTGCAAATAAATAATGAAGCAACCGAACGTAAAGCATTTGTGAGGCAATGTTTGTTTACCTAAGCCTTGGGGCGGTAGGTAATAACTCGACCCGTGAAGTATAGAAATATAAAGGAATAAATTTTGATTAATAATATTTTGTCAGAAAAACAAACAGTAAAAAACAGTCTATAATTACACATATAGACTTAAATGGTGGAAACATCATAATATGCATAAAATTTAAACCTCCATGTATGTGCTGACCATAACATCTAAGATATTTTATGTTTATTATACCATTAAATGAACACGAGGATATCTTATACGTATAAAATAAATAAGCGCCATACTCGCTTTTTATATATATTAAAAACAATAATATAACAAAGTCAAACATTAAACTAAAATAACCATATTCACATTCGGAACAGACACACGATTATGATAGCAAAATTTATGACGGAAAATTCAAATGGTGAATAAATTTCAAATATCAGCACACAATCACAGCTAACATTATACCAACAATACGGAAACAGAGGGACCCAACAGCTTACCCAAACACATAAAGGTCCCACAAGCCGAGATCGAGAAAGAAGCTCACAAATGTCACGAGTCGACTCGCAACCTCTCAATTTCTAAAACAAAACCACATCAACCGATTATAGTAACGGCTACCGTTACATGCTGGGCCACTACTACTTGTTCGTTCCGCTATGTTTGGTAATCTCTTTTATGGAATATTTTTTGAAATAAATATAGTTTTCTGTTAACTTTTGTATTTTATTTTGTACAATTACTATTTTATTTAAAGACAACAAATATTATATCGGAGTTGATATGTACAATCAGGAACTAAAATAATTTAAAACCTACAGACAAAGAATAAAAATAATATAATAGGTGGTTGGAAAATCACGTTGATAACGTCCAAAAAATCCTTATATACTCGTATATTTGCACAAATACTAATTTATTCCATATATAGCAGGGTATACCGATGACATCAGAACCCTACCCAACCCAAAGTTTAAGTTTCAGAACCCAAGTTTAAGACACTCCGTTCCCTATTAACACTTTCGTTCTCTACATTCCGCATTAATTTATATTTGCTTTTGGGCCCTTCGTGGAGCATAAGCGTGCGACCATAAATGCGATGGGGGAATGATATATTTCATATTTTCCCTTCCTCGCTCTGGTAACGAGGCAGAGCGCGGCGTTGAGTTCCGCCACTTAACGCGCAGTCTTCATGAATTTACCGTAAATTGGAGAACGGAAGAAATAAATAATTGAGTACAGATATATCGTTTGGAAAAACAAATAAACCAATGGTACTCGCATTAGCTAATCCAGAGCGCAAGAAATTCTAACTCCGAAAGACATGGACATGTTCCGTTTAAAATTCACCAGCAAAAAATAGGTCCTCGGTGAGCACATTATGCAGGCGTGCGGCACGACCGGGAACTGTTGAACATGGGGAGTTGCTGCCACGTACGAGCACACATTGAGACGTCAGTACGACGTCTGACCAATATGATAGAGCTACTTGAATTGAAATGATAGAGTTTTAGGTAAATGTTTGGTATTTAAAAAAGATAATATACAGCTTCAGGACAGGTTGTGGATTCGATTATCATTCGAGGAAATGAAACATTTTTATATTTTCATTTCTTCATTCTGGTAACGAGGCAAAGCGCGGCGTTAAATTCCGCCACTCAACACACAATGAGTCCAGAATTTGGCGGAAAGATCATCACTCACTTAATCATTACATACCTCAAGTATGTTAGTAAAAATAACTTATGCATTCCTTTTTTAATTTACAAATTTATTGATTACATTTTATTTAGTTTATAAGGCCAGTCGTGGCGTTGGGGAACAAAGTGTGACTGTAAACAAAACAGATTGTGAGTTCGTTTCTCACTCGCGGAAATGTTATTTTATACCTTTATTTTCTTTGTTCTGGTGTCGAACCAAAGCGCGGTGTTGAATTACACAACTCAATACGCAATTCCTCCAGAATTCAGGGGAAAATGGGAAACGGAGTGTCTTGACTCTTGATACTCTCTATTTATGCGGGATATAACGGGAAGCCGAGTTTTTATTTAGTTTAATTGCAATAAAGACGCGGCATCTTGGAAGTGTATCTGACTCTACAAAGCAGAATTGTTTTCCAGACACGCAACGTTACTAAAATTGAAAGAAATGGCCGTCGAAACTTATTATCAACATTAATAAAAAAAAACCCCATAAGCATATCAGCGTTTTGTTTTATTGTAATTATTACTTTTTGTAACTACAATTTGAAAGTAGAATAAATATGACTATATCCAATTATAAGTTCTTTGATCTATATATCCAATTATTTTTTCTACTAACCAACAATACGGTTGTGCAATATAAATCATTTATCAGTATTGAATCAAACAAATCTATCTTAAAGTATTAATTACATAAATCCATTCAATGAAACATTTCTAGAAATCAACTTCGAGAACAGATATGCAAAACATGTCCCGACACGTCATAATTTATTCGAGCAGGTGCAGCGACTATTTCAGAAAATTTATTATAATGCAAGTGTGGTTTGGAAATTGTTGTATTTTATTTTAATAAATTTAATCATTACATCGTATTTATGCACATTTTTAATTTATAGACTTCTTTCCCTATAAAAAATTAAAAATATGTATATCGCACTTACCTTTTCTATTCATTTTAGGCGAGGCAGTCAAATCTATAACAAAAGATAATTACATTTCATTACAGATTCTAATTCCCCAATAATGTTTTGGCCCGTGATGTGTCTAGTAGTTAGAATATTTTATCGTTGTACACGTGAGTAATCCAAAATCTTTCAGAGATAACAGTGCTAAGAAAGTTATATTTGCAACACATGAGTTCTAAATAATGGCATTAGTTTCTGAAAGTACTTGTTACGCTTATTTATATTAAGATTATATTTAAATAGTGATTCGTGATATTGATTGATGTATCCCGCATATAGCAGGATAGGCAGGGAAAACTTAGAGTAAAGACTAACCGATCTCCACTTTCCGCTGAATTTTCGAGATATTGCACAACTCGAACGACAGGAAAATGTAAAATAATAAATATTTCATCTCCACGAGTAGAAACCGAACCTATCACCGTCGCGTTAACAAGCACTGTGCCACTACGGCGTCAACAACAAATGTGATAATTGAATAAAAAGATCAATTCCACAGATCAAATGTTAACATCAAACATTTCATCATACAAGTTCGTACGTTCGTATCGTATAAACAATATAATAGCGATGCAGCAAGAAGCAATTTACAACTAATCTTTATGCTAATACCTAAACGCGAACAAAGACACTGGCGCACTAAAACTATTATTGACATCGATAAACCTTTAGACGCTGGAACCATTAACTAAACTGTCGCCTTCGATATACATACATATTACCTATTTATATAGGCCATCTATTAAAATAGATTGAGATTAAGAGACGAGTGGACCAACATGAAATACAAAATATGTGAAAAAAAAACTATTTTAAAAATGCCATATATGTCCATATTTAGATTTTTTATTTTTTAAAATAATAATTGCCTTTTATTTTTATAAGGGCAACTGTTTCCTGGAATTATTTCAAAAGAATTTTCAAATAACGTACCAAGAAGCATATAAGATCCACTCTTATTAGCTTCTAACACTACCTAATATTTTTTTCTAACATAACCTAATCATTTTCAGTACAGATTTAAAATAAAACGAACATAGTTTTTTTATACGACAATAATATATGAAATACTAAATTTACTTTACATCATACATGCCAGCTAGCCATTTCAAACAAAAAGCCGTACCAACGTTGGGCGGAAAAGCTTCGACACAAACGGACACTATTTGTTGGCATCATAAAGTATTTTATAAGCACAGCGATTTATGCAAGAAACCGCAATATTTAAGAGGTAATGCGCGAGCGCGCGATCAGTTTACAATTTACGACACTTTCGGAGTCATATTTTTAATTCAGATGCACTTGAATGCAGCCCAAGCATTTTAATGAAAATATTTTGTATATCTCTTATTTATTTTTTTACTATGAATGTGACCGTTGTTGGTTCGAATCCAAATCGGAGAAATTAATAAAAGGAAAAGACGGAATACAGCTTGTTTTTAATGTTATTCGATACAGATATATGTACAAGTGCTAGGAATGAGCTTTTTATTTCTTTGTATACATTCACATATGTATGACTTAATCAAAATATTTTTTAAGTGGCTATTAATAAGTATTGATTAAATTATAATATTTCTTCGACTCTTCATTGTAGAGTTAACAATTAGTACTTTTGTTGGTGGTTAAAGGTATAAATAAAAACTAAATATTCAAGAATCACAACACTGAAATTATCAATATGGAAAATGAGTCAACATATAATCGAATGAAGATGAGAAATTGCGAAACGTCATGATATTTATTAAAAAAAAACCATAACCACTAGATCTTTGAACTAATATATTTTATTTGTAAAGCCCCAACAACATTTAAACCGTTCAATACGTGGTCGTAAATTATAATAGCGTAATAGAGCAATAAACCCGGCGTTATGATATGCGCCCGCGCAGTTGCGAATGTTATTTAATCAATCGTTAATATATCGACAAACAAACGGGATTATTGCTGTGTACTGGTACATATGAAAATTTATGAAAGAACTAGTCGTTACGTCTTGCTTCAATTTTGAACTATTGCTTTGAAAATGTTTGAATTGTATTTTTAATCTGATCTTAACGATCAAATTAAAAATACAATTCTTATTATTATTTAGGGCTTAAGAAAAAAAACAATTGCCATCTCGTGATAGTGATAACAGTATTCAACGTTATTTTCTGCCTATTCAAATGCAATCAAGGGAATTGTATCGTTAACCCTTGTATCTTAGCTTACTCTCTCTGTCTATTTATGAAAAAATATGTTATTGGGGTTCGTAAATATTGTAGAACCCAAAAGAATGATATTTAAAATGTGTTTGTTTATCTGTGCGTCTGTGTACACTAATCTATCAGAAGCAGCTTAACGACTCTCTTAACATTTAGTGTTTGTTTTATTTCAATCAAAAAACTGTAGCAATATTAAATATTTTGTTCAACAAAATAAATAATTATTTCACAATAAAATAACCGGTTTGTAAAATTTATTTACCGTAGCGTTTGGCGCTCCGTTCTCTCTGACTACCCCGCTAGGAATAAAGAAATGACAACTATAGTTTTAATATATAACCACTGCCTTTAAAATCATAACGTTATTAAAATAAGAAAGTAATTGAGATTATTAAATCTCAATTACTTTCTTTTTTAAACTTCACGCTGTATCCCGCACATAGCACGGTAAGTAGAAGGAACTTGG
Organism: Heliconius erato x Heliconius himera; assembly: GCA_013421005.1. Taxonomy (NCBI): domain Eukaryota; kingdom Metazoa; phylum Arthropoda; class Insecta; order Lepidoptera; family Nymphalidae; genus Heliconius; species Heliconius erato x Heliconius himera. The sequence goes on along the minus strand of JAATLQ010004073.1, from coordinate 121,419 downwards.
GAGGTTCCCATTATAAAGACACTCCATCCCTCATTATACTAATTAAAAAAAAATTAAATCACCGTCTCCTGTCGCAGTCCACAGCTAGTCTATACGTAAGCGAACACCGTTACTTTATTGGCCTGTTACTAGAATATTCTATTTATTTATTTTATCCCGGCTACCGCGCGCGGTCTCACGACTCAATCTAATAAATAGTGCCAGTAATACTGCAGAAGATATTCAGTAATAAGATACGCGGTGGCGAATATACGAGCACGCTGTTGTAGCACATAGAAAATTATAGTTTTATTTATACAACGCTATGTAACTAAATATCTGAATGCTGATTCTGAGGTGTTTTATTTGTTAGATACACTTGAGCTAAATCCAATTTATCAATCACGTTAAGATGATAATATAATGTATGCATACGTCGTATCGTATCTTCTATTGGAATATTGTATTTAAATTAAATATTTAACTCAATTCGAGTATCAGAAAAAGCCACAGGCTCGATCTCGCAAAGTAGACTGTCTACACCTGAGGCTTTGCTTATGAGAAGTTTAAAGACAATAATATCATATTGAAAACCCACAGCGGGCAAATTGCTTTAATTTTTAGGACATAAGTATAAAAAAACACAAAATATTATTTAAAAAGTGCACGAATGTGTTACTTTTTTAGAAAACGTAGCGAAATTTGAATCCGCTCCTCTTGGTAACCGTCCAAGCGCTATGACCGTTAAGCCATACGTTCTCATCAAGTTACCTCGAAATTCTAATACGCTTATTACAACTAATTATTTTATGAGCATCTCTGCAGGGAGATTTTTACAAAATTCTAAAAAAGTTTATTTTTTTCTTTAGTAGGTACGGAATAACACAAAATTGTTAAAAATATTGTCTAAGTTATTAGGATACCATTACTTTTCAATTTTAAGCCAACAATTTCATGAACATTAGTAGTAATGTTGGCATCGCCATTATCATCAAAGTGTTGTTCACATGGCCTAACCTGAAGTATTGATATTAATGTGAGCCTCAAGCTAAACATTTGTTTCAATGATAATTTTGCTTCAGTTAAAAAGCCGTGTGAAGTTAGATTTCATGCAATATGTTACATACATATATAATTTATAGATATAATTGTTCTACTTGTCGAGTTGTTAGCTATTTATATAAATCTTAAGAAATTCTAGTCAGTTCCAGGGAAAATATCTAGAGATAAACGTTCAAATGCATATTTAAAATTAATGCCAAAGGTTTTTCAATCTAAATAAATAAATCAGCTTCACGCTGTATCCCGCACACGGCAGGGTAGGCAGAGGGAACCTAGTGTTAAGACACTCCGTTCCCCACTTTCTGCCGGATTCTGGAGGCATTGCGTGTTGAGTGGCAGAACTCAACGCCGCGCTTAACCTCGACACCAGAGCGAAGAAATGAAAATATAAATTTAAGTAAATATTTCATCTCCTCAAGTGGGGATCGAACCCACAACCAGTCGGTTTTGCAGTCACACCTCGTGCCGCTGCGCCACGACCGGCCTCTATTATATAATCTAAATATTAAGCCAATATTATATTATAGCCAGTGAGGTATACTTGAGGTTTCTAAACTAGCATCAGGTATAACCTCATTAAATTTCATACACTCCTTAATTTCGCCGGCTGTGCCGTCCGTCAAATGGAAACATTGTAGCGTTTGATATGACTGCCAGGCAATGAAATATCTAGCAACTATGCTAACATCTGTCACTCAAGGACTAACGCGTTATTTATATGTTCAAGTTAATCATTACTAAGCGCGACGTTGAGTTCTGCCACTCAACACGCCTCCAGAATTCGGCAGAAAGTGGGGAACGGAGTGACTTAACATTAGGTTAGGTTTAAAGAATTTATTCTCATAAAAAACATAAAGTTTTGCTTACAATGAGATACAAAAAACATATTACAAAACAGTACAATACAGGTTCCTTCTGCCTACCCTGCTGTGTGCGGGATACATACTGTGAAGCTGATAATAATAATTATTATTATTCATTACTTTTGCAAATTTAAATTTAAGACAAAAAAATCAATTTTCGTATCAATCTCAGAATTGTAAGTCAACTTCCCGTAAGTAACCAAAATTATGGGCGTATGCACTCATTTTGAATCAAATGAATTACAAAATTAAATTGTTCTAAGAATCTTTATTTATATAAATGGTGAATTTCATGCAAGAATCTTTATTTGTATGGCGAATTTCATACAAAATATAGAAAAATTGATATATCGATATATAAATGCTTGTATCTTCGAGGTAAGAAACTATAAAAACAAGCAAAAACGATCTTCAATCAATTCATATTGTGAAATTATAACAGCGTCCTAGATACGTCAAACTTATAAAAGATAACTTTGTTTTAACGCCATTACTGGATCATAAACGCGTCGCGTTCCAGCATTGTTTATGGTCTGTTCGGGACTCACGATGCAATTTCATAGGACATTTACGCGGACGATTTGTAGGGCTTAGGGCGATAACTAAGTGGACTGGTGTAGGTAGTGTCGCTAACAACTTAATGCGAACTTGAACTCTTCATTATGTATATTTTTCTACAGAAAACCACTGAGAAATATAATAACAAACAATCGATAGAGATTTTGTAAGAAAACTCGTTTAAAAATCTAAAAGAAAGGTCTTAATAAATTTAGAAAATCAGCTCCTAATTGTATTCTCATATGATGGATATATAAAAAAAAAACAGTACAAAGTGGAAATGTTCTTGTGTTATTTCGATATTAAGGTATATATTCGATATTAAACATTTTTCTTAACTCTAGAAGCTCTAGAATCTGCTTAATACTGGTGGAATTTATAGTTCCATGGGGAACAACTATCGTAATTTCGTGATAGATCATTATTTTAAAATAAATTAACAACAAATATAATATAATACTTCGTACTAACGAACGTGCTAACTTTTAATAGATTTAGAGTTAATTAGTATGCGGTAAAAAAAAATGTTTAATTAATTTTAAAGTAAAATTTTAAGTGTATTACTAATATGTATGATTTCTTATAAATTAAGAGAAATATTCAAATAATGTCAGTTTTTTAATGATAAATCTTATAAGTAATAAGTACCTAATCATTTATATTTAAACTTAAAAATCAAAATAATGTTCAAACGAAATCTACCTTAATTAAAATTCATGTAATTTAAATATTATTTATGTAGATCAATAACCAGTAAATATTTTCATTACTTTTATTACACGTTTCCTTTGCATCGTCAATTTTAAAGTCAGTGGAAGGATATCGAATCCATTAACATAATTAACATTTCCATGTAAATTTTCAAAACTAACTTTGTATGCAAATGATCATATTATTGTAATGCAGTTGTGTTCGTGTTTTTGTTGAATTCCGTCACAATATTTTTGTTACTAAATTTAAATTATTGAATATGGTTATATAAAAAGCTCATTTGATATATTATTAGCCAACCCAATGATTAGAATATTAAATTATGTACAACTAGAGGGCGCGCGCGGCTTCGCCCGCTTATTTGGACACTTAGGGGTGAATTCTAAAAAAACCATGAAACACGTGTTCAATAAAATATTTTTAACAGTCTGAATTAATTTTTTTATAAAAATCGGTGGTGATTTAAAGATTTTTCCATACAAACTTTCAACCCCTTATTTGCACCCTTAGGGGGTGAATTCTAAAAAACCATGAAACACGTATTCAATGAAATATTTTTAAGAGTCTGAATTTAAAACTTTATAAAAATCGGTGCCGATTTAAAAAAAAATCCATACAAACTTTCAAACCCTATTTCATCCCTTTAGGGTTAAAATTTTTCAAATTCCTTTCTTAGTGGATGTCCAGAATATGAAAATAAACATCTGCCCAAATTTCACGTTTCTACCATCAGCGGTTACGGCTCTGCGTGCGTCTTACCTCAGTCAGTCAGCACAAGTCCTTTTATATATATAGATTACAGTTGTAAATCTACACCGAAGTAACAAAAAATATATATTTCTCCGTTGGTCTGTTCCCATACAGAGGGAACAACAACAATGACAAACAGTCCTTTCTGTTTACATTGTTAAACATGGGAGATACATAAAAAAATAACTAAATTAAAAAATACATTAAAATAAATCAACACTACGCAACCTAACTGAGCAATTTCAGTGATCAAACCAAATAACAAACATGAAGACGTCCATATCAACTACATCTAAACAATCCCAGCAACATATAGCGTATTACCGTAGAAATTCCCTTCAACCTCATGCGCAGGCGCATTCGTACTATAATTAGGCTCTATCAATGCGGTACTGGTTTATTGAAAGCTCGAGGGGCGGGGGATATTAAGATGATGGCCGGCTTGTAATTTGATAGATTAAGGAATATACTCGAGGGCTTTTGACAACGTGCAATACGAAAAGTGTTCGGATAGGAGATGTTACTTTGTTGCAAGTTGTGTAAAATCTATATTGAAAACTGAAAATGAAGACATCAAAGCCAGGCCTAGATACTTATATCTAGGCACACAACATAGACACACACACAAATAGCTTATGATCTATATATATAAAAGGACTTGTGCTGACTGACTGAGGTAAGACGCACGCAGAGCCGTAACCGCTGTGCGTAGAAACGTGAAATTTGGACAGATGTTTATTTGCATAATCTGGACATCCACTAAGAAAGGATTTTGAAAAATTTTAACCCTAAAGAATTGAAATAGGGGCTGAAAGTTTGTATGGAAAAAAAATTAAATCGGCACCGATTTTTATAAAATTTGAAATTCAGACTTTTAAAAATATTTCACTGAACACGTGTTTCATGGTTTTTTAGAATTCACCCCCTAAGGGTGCAAATAAGAGGTTGAAAGTTTGTATGGAAATAACATATTGGAAAAAACTTTAAATCACCACTGATTTTTATAAAAAAATAAATCCAGACTGTTAACAATATTTTATTGAACACGTGTTTCGTGATTTTTGTAGAATTCACCCCTAAGGGTGCAAATAAGCAGGCGAAGCTGCGCGCGCCCTCTAGTTTCAAATAAATTCATAAACTACTTAAAAATGATTTAAAACAAACATTCAGTTCTGTTCTTAGTTTATGGGGTTCAAAGCGTGCCAGTTGAGCTCCAATCACTTCGCCAATGTCACGTTGTATGGAGAACATACGAACGAAGAAAAAGAAAACCTTTCAAAATAGAAAAAGAACATTTGCGATATAAATAGGAATACAATAAAATTTGTATGACAAATGTTATTTTAAACTATAGATTTTACGTCTTCTTCACTATTGAAATGAAAGTAAATATAGGTCATTTACTTTCTAACTTAACGTCTAATATAAATATAAAACCAAAAAGCCTTTGTTCTAAATGTTCATCTTAAATTATAAGCCATATTTACCCACTTCGGTAACAATAACAACATTGTCTTTACAATGGTCCTCCTGACAGGCGAACATGATAGGCCTGGTAGAGGCGTGGCTTCTTATAGCACGTGGGAAACTGGGAACCCAGTTGACTTTCGATAGTATTTACTCACTACATTAGCAATTCTAATCCATGGAATTAATAGATATAGTATATTGACTTACAGCAGTGAATGCAAAAGTTTATGTCTTTAAATGCTTGTAAGTAATTTATGTAGAAACGAATTTCGATATAATTTGGTACCCAAGTCTAGTGTCCTCTAATAATTCAATCTAAATTTCGACGGTCTATTGCATTTTTTACACACACACATACAAAAAATAAAGATTCTTGTATTATAAGCATTTTTAAAGTTAATAGTTATTTTAATAAAGACGTATTTTATTTAAGGTTTAATTTATAAAACATTTTTTTTTATATATTTGTAAAACAATATATAAAAAATAATATAAATTATACAACTAATAATATATTAAATTTTGAATAAAATGGGTAACGAAAATGTGTGTGCGGGATACAGCGTGAAAACATTAAAAAAACGAAAAGAAATTGCTGTAATACAAATATATATATATATATATATATATATATATATATATATATATATATATATATATATATATATATATATATATATATATATATATATATATATATATATATATATATATATATATATATATATAAAAAAATTCCACACACATATTAAGCGATTGGAAAACAGGTACAGCAGAAATGGAAAATCTTAGCAAAGCGGCCATCTAAAGATAAATCAGCAATGACAGTGTTGCGATTAAAATCCGTGTCGTCTGGAGACAGTCGAACAAGCAGCGACTCGTGAGAACACGGAGGGAGCGGTGGGCATACCTTCACTAGCACCGAACTCTGACTCTGCACGATCGAAATTGTAAGTTCAAAATTGTAAATTAGAAGAGATGGAGTGTTCATTATATATACTAGTACTGTACCTATATACGCGTGTTAGAAAAAAGTATTTTCGATATAAATAAGGAATATACGTGATTTTTTGATACGCGACACCAAGGTAGGTATAAGAAACCTAGTGTTAAAAAATTAAATTACCTTCACGCTGTATCCCGCACACAGCAGGGTAGGCAGAGGGAACCTAGTGTTAAGACACTCCGTTCCCCACTTTCTGCCGACGTCTGGAGGCATTGCGTGTTGAGTGGCAGAACTCAACGCTGCGCTTAACCTCGACACCAGAGCGAAGAAATGGAAATATAAATTTAAGTAAATATTTCATCTCCTCGAGTGGGGATCGAACCCACAACCAGTCGGTTTTGCAGTCACACCTCGTGCCGCTGCGTCACGACCGGCCTCATCAACCTAGTGTTAATATTAAGAAACTCCGTTCCCCAATTACGGTTGAATTTTTGAGGCATTGCGTGTTGAGTGGCGGAGCTCAACGCCGCTCTTTGTTTTAGTAACGGAGCGGAGAAATAAAAATATTGATAAATGAATAATCATTCTCCCGAATGATCAATGATGAGTGGTTCCGATCAAGGCCGGTTGTGGCGCAGGGGCACAAAGTGTGACTGTAAAACACGACTGCTTGTGGGTTCGATCGCCACTCAAGGAAATGAATTATTTATTTAAATTTATATTTCTATTTCGTCGCTGGTATCGAGGCAAAACGCGGGGTTGAGTTCCGCCAGTCAACGTGCAATGTCTTTGGAGTATTGACGGAAATGGAGAACGGAGTGTCTTAAGACTAGGTTCCCTCTGCGTACCCTGCTGTGTGCAGGATACAACGTGAAGCTGATTTGATTTGATTCCCCCAAATGGGAATCGACCTGCCGCGTTTACACGCTTATGAGAAATGTTTAGGTAATAATACTTGTCAGGTCTTTGCAATTTAATGGAAATTTTTGAAAAACAATGTAGGTATCCAAATATACATAACATTACTGACGAATAACAATAAGAATCAAGGTATTATAATTCACTTTCGCCGCGTGCCCGCGCGCGATTGATTCCCACCGGCGTAAATGTTTCCGACGCAACTAGAATTGAGTACCTATAGTAGAATATATTATTATACAAGTCTATCATATAATATTTCTTATTTAAAAACATACATATTTAAGATACGCTTGTGCGATTGTAAACACGACGTACGTACCAACGACGTCTTAATAGGAACGGAGTGTAATTAACACTAGGTTCCCAGGAAGCCCAGGCTTTTTGTGTCTACCAGGTTATATATAGGATTAAGCGTGAAGCTAAAATAAAAAAAAAACAATGCCTTCATTCAATTATACGAAAAATCGATCACAAATGAGAAATTAAATCAATAGACATTAAATCACCACATCCATTACCATTGTATGTAAATATTCCTATCATTAAACAACAACATATTCTAATTATACTAACTAAATAAAATAAAAAAAAACAAGCTTACTAACTTATTCACCACAGTATATACAAATAACATATTATAAAATAAACCGAACAGATAAAAATCAAATTAAATTAATATATGTATCCACCATCTTGTTTAATGTGGGTAGTTTAGTTAACAATTTTCTTCAACGGCCCCTTAATTATGTATCTCATTAGTGAATTTCCCACAACATTCACAAACTAGTCGGTACGTGCGAAGAGTTGAGGTGGTGCAATGAAGAATTTTATCGCCGATGTTCAATTAATTGCAGATTACATTCGATTTTCTCTTCAGCTTAGAGAGCGCATACACGTAGATAGTGTAATGTTTTACTAGTTGTTTCATGAATTTATTTACTGTTAACAGATTAAACGAGACCAGTTCTATTCCCATTTGAGGGTGTGTAATATTTTATATTTTCATTTTTTCGCTTTGGTGTTGAGATAAAGCGCAACGCCACTCAACACGCAATGCCTTTTGAGTTCGACGTTAAAGTGGAAAACGTAAGTGTCTTAATGGAAACGGTAGGTTCCCAGGTTCCCTATGCCTATCCTCTGCTAGGTATGGGATACAACTTGACGATGAAAAAGAGATATAAAATAAAAGTTTTAAATTGAAGCTACTCGAACATATTTTTATAGATTCAACATTAAATTCCAAATTGATAGATATTTATTGAAAGAATACAATTAAATATATACTGAAAGATATACCTACTGAATCAAATTATAAGGAAAATTTAATTTAATTGCGATTAAAACGGAAAGCAAGAAAAAATGGAAATTAACGTCAAAACACACAAACCTTCCCAACATAACATATCCAGAAACCAATAACCCAATCAAGGAAACCACTAAAACCCATTAGACCCCTCCATCCGACTGAGAACGATCTAGGCGAGGCCTGTCCAATGTCTCATTATTCCATTGTGCCGTATAGGTTTAGGTTTAATGCAACTTACAGAAGATGAGTTTGTGCGATACCTTAATTGACGAGAGTTTGCGTTCCCGAAACCTTAGAGCACTGCATAATAATGGCGTATAATACCTTATCGAGAGTTCACTGTTAAAGCGAAGGCTTGATTACATACTATGGAGCTGTTTCTGTTATATTCTTACTATTTTACTATTATCTACTTATAGCGTAATATAATATGCTATAAAGACTTGATAATTCGTTATTTACACTTAAAACATACGTCAAGGAGCATTAAATAATTTTACTAATTTTGAATTGCAAAATGATTAAGTCCAAATGGTGTTTTCTAAACCATAATCCCTAAAACAAATTAATATAATTATTACAAAATTAAATAAACATACCTGTTAACATTTAAATCATCGCAACGCCTATTTCAATAACAAATCATTTACATACAAACATATATTAAAAGTATCAACAGTTAGAGGCCAGTCGTGGCACAAGGAACCAAGCGTGTGGCTGTAAACGTGGCAGGTGGTCTGTTCGATACCCGTTCGAGCAAATGAAATACTTAATATTTTCATTTTATTATCATTAATATCTTCGTTCTGGTATTGAGACAAAGCGCGGCGTTGAGATCCACCACTCAACACGCAATGCCTCCAGATTTCGTAAGTTCGATAGAAACTGGGGAGTGAAATGTCTTAACACAGTATACCCTGCTACATGCGGAATACAGCGTGAAGCTGAAAAAATACCAATTTTTGGTCACTAACCAGTCTCTTTATAATATAGAAGCAACTAAACCCAATAGACCCCACCTTAACAGTACCTAGCCTATTGGAAGCACGCTAATGTCGGCGGGCGCACAATGCTTTAATTAAATCGTCGTAGAGGAGGCCGTGCCAGCTAACGGGCACGAGCGTACGGGACAGGATGGATTGTTCACTGCTTTCCATATAAACTGCTGACCGTATCTAGACTTGGGTAATTGAGCTTCGCAACGATAGAAATATTTGTAACCTACTGTGGACCCCTTCAGTAATAGAAGCGAGGAGTAAAAGGAGAAATTGTATGTTTTATATACTTTATGTTTATATTACTTACAATATGGCTGTACGTGTAGTACCTTTAACAAAAAAAATATCAATTTTTTTTTTCTAAAAGTTATGAATGTTTGTACGTAGCAGGATATGAACCCGCACGAAACCACAAAATGTTGCGTTACAACACTTTAAAAATAATGCGTTCTATTGTTAATACTTAAATATTATAAGTATTCGGGACAGGTGATTTCGCGAAGGAACTGATCAACATAAATCTAAAGTTTTAATTGTTTTGATTGCTTTTACGTTACTTATTAAAAGTAACAAAATTGACTTTAAAAAGAATCGACTTATTTAATAAGTCTAATTAAAAAATATTATTAAATTCTTTAGTAATTAGAATAAAAGATGGAACAATTGCAAAACGTAAAGTAGAGTCAATATCTGGGGGCGCGGCAGTGCCCCCGCCAAGTCGAGCAAAAAACAGCGGCACGGCCGTACCATCCTTTTCTCGAAGCAATTCAGGCCATTTTCGACCCCCTATAACTTCGTTGTGGATAAAATAAGAAACCTGAATTTTCAGTAACTAATCAGGCATAATATAAACACGGTATATTTAAAATTTCAGTCAATTTGAACCAGTAGTTTAAGAATGACAACTTGTTAAAGTTTCTAAATTTTGTCACTCACTGACTGACTCACCGATCATCAAAAGTCGAAGGCACTTCCAGCAGACATAGAAGCTTCAAATTTGGAATACAAATCGAGTTTAGTGCCTTAATCATGGGAAAACTTAAATATTTTGTAATTTCAGTCCAGTTTTCCAAATACACCAACTGCATGAATAACTTTGTAATCCCATATAAATGTATAGGATTACAAGGTTACATTTGCAGTTAATGAATCATTTTTACTGTATAATAGAAAATAATAAGTGTAGATAGGTACCAAAAAGTAGGACTCTACAAAAAGAAGTGAGATGCCATCAAAAACATCCTGTAAAAAACCCAAGTCT